>ML811363.1:140561-154521 GCA_009831015.1 Picea engelmannii | reverse complement strand
AAATATGATGTCTAAATGCTATTTTGAAGAAATATAAGTGGGATTTGGTGGGCCTGGAAGAAATGGTGGGAAAAATGTCTCCCAAGAGAAAATTATGCATGCATGAAATAAATACCATGGTGTGAATGTGCATGAGAAAATGGATCCAATGATGCAAATAGTGCAAAAAATAGAGTTCGTGAGCTCATGTATGGGGAAAAACAAAATTTAGGTCAAATACTACAAATAGGGAACAAGTACAAATTTCAAGATTGATTTGGTTAACATGTTGTATGTGTAGGTGAAGCTGCCCTAAAGTTTCTAGTGCACACTATGAGAGATTGGACAATCATAATTGAATTTTGTGACTGCCAAGTTGATGCTCTCTTCCTCCATTTTTTTGTTTGTTCATTTTTGTGTTGTAGGCACAACTTGGCATGTATGGAACCCCATTAGGGTTTCCATCAAGTTGTGAAGGAATACATGTGTGAATAGCATGTTTTTTTCCTTCAATCGACTTGCTATCGCATAAGTGTTGGGTCCCACATTCATGAAATAAAATTGGGCAACTTTGATATGAATAGGCACACAATACAACACAATTTTTCATGGAATAGTTGCACCATTGCATCCCCATGGAATACTTTAGTCATATGCTAAATTCATGCTAGTATATAACTAGGCAAGCATGTGATGATGCATCCGTGAAGGAAAACCCTACATGGAACAATGTAATAAAGACGAAAAAACTCACATGAGAATAATGATATGTTTTGTCTACATTTTCTATGTGCTCCTTGGTTTTATCCAGTAACAAGAGTTGGAGATCAAGACATTGAGGGTCAAAGTGGTGTTCATGCCTTGACTGCAAAGGTAGTAATAGGATATGGGCAATGAAGTACCTTTAGTTCCCTTTGGTATGGATTAGGGAGGGATTATTGGAGAGGATTATCAGGATGTGGAATCCTGACATGAATACTTTGTTGTGAGAGGGAAGTAACTATAGTTGACCCTCATGGATCTATAATTTCTATCTAGGCTCCCCATTTAGGGGAGATGATTGATTTTTTATCCTTACTAATGGGGGCATGATTATAGAGGCACTAATGGAGTGTCATTGTGAGGAGGGGCTATTGAAATTTGAATGTTTTGGTGATATGTCAAGTCAATCAATATTTGAAATATTAATGTTTTGGGTGAACTAGGATTAATATAGGATGATCATTTAAGATGGATTAGCCTTAGATGGGTAGTTGGGTCATTGTTGTTTACACCTAGTTTAAAATCAAATTCCATGTCATTTCTACTCGATGCAACATCCAAGTTAACCAAGAACAAATATGATGAGTTTTAATCGTAAATGATGGATGTTTGTAGTAACTTTAAATCTTCTTGGAAGATTTTCAATATGGATCCTATGATTGGGACTTGAGAATAGTGTGAAGCATGGAAAAGTTGGAGCATATGGGTGCTTTGACATTGTAGCATGACACCCTTTGAAAAAGGCACACTATCCTCATATTGGTCTCCCTCAATCTCGACCATTAATTTCAATCAAGGATCAAATTTGAAGGGTGGGTTCTCATTTTAGTGAGAAGGGTATAAATTCATGCATCCCTTCTACCATGAAAATTTTCTAAAAAAAATTGCATTCCAATTGACAACAATAAATTAAGCTCACACTTCATTAAAAATGTTTTAGCTAAAATATTACATTTCGAATAAAATTTATATCTAGTAAATAAATCAGTATAACGTAGATCATTGCCTACCTGGAAAATATAAAAAATGTGGCATGTTCTTGAAAGAAGCGGTTTCTTTTCATATAGAATATTAGCCTGGGTATAATAATAGAACAAGACAAGGGGATAATTGTGGTGGTACTTTCTATTTGGGAACTTGCGGGACATATAAATTTGTTTCAAGGTACTTACATCCCTTCAATGAACAATTTGTGTTGTTTCTGTTTTAAATTTTCAAAGTGGGTCTAATGTTGATATTGGTTGATTTCAAATCTATTTCCTACTAGGATTCCTTATATTTACTACAAGTTAAACCCAAATTTGCAAAGGAGAATAGTTCCTCATGTTGATGTTTTTACAACATTGGAAAGACATTCTCCTAGATTAATAAGTATTCATATAATATATATAATAAATAAGTAGTTATTTATTATCCAAGGGACGCATCCTTTCATGGATGGTAAACATATGTTCTCTATATATGGAACACTCATCATTGTAATAATATGTCGATCATATATAATCTCATATAGAAAAATCAAAATGGTATCAGAGCAGGATTGGGCTTGACTCCCTCATGGAAGGGCCTATGAAAATGAGAAAGACAGCTTGTGTTTTGTGTGAAGTTTCCTACATGCCTTCATGAGAGATGTGTCATTGCCTTCATATTTTCTTGTTGTCTAAGAAAGCAATATTGAGCCTTATATGTTCACTACAATGAAATCATTGAGTACAATTCCCACAACCTCTATGTAGATTTTAACCTTGTATAATTATTTACTGCAAACAAATTTTCAATAAAAGAACAGAAAAGATACAATGGAAAATACACACATTACACATATATGTTTTCCCCTTGAAACCCAAACTGGGAAAACTAGCATATTCTATATACATTCACATCATACATTGTTTACAATACAATATACATATAGGAGCCAGCGACATCCAAAACCCTAATCCAATGACCTGGATTAGTCAACAACCCTAATTCCTTAACTAAAAATAGAAAACCATCGGCAAAAAACCATGTGCTGAAAAACTGCCCAAAATGGACACGAAAACTTGTAAAAAACAAATTTGGGGGCACTACTCCCTTACCCCGCTACGTGCTCGGCACAACATAGACACTAGTTATAGTCGTGCAAATAGTATAACACATACCCAAAATTCTCCCACTTGTTGTTTATTTTTCATACATGGGGTTACAAAGTTACATAATCAACAATTCAAGGAAACAATGCCCATAGATCCTCTACACCAAGAGAACTTCTCAGTGCTCAAAGATTTTGTTAATGAATCTGCAACATTCTTCAAAGTGTCCACCTTCATTAGAAACACCTTATTTTCTTCAACCATGTCTCTCACAAAGTGATATTGAACATCAATATAATTATTCTTTGAATGATAAGTTAGGTTCTTCGCCAAAACAATTGCACTCTCACTGTCACAATCTATCCTTACAGCGTATTGTACCAACCCAATACCTGAACACAGTCTATCTAACCATACTTGTTCCTTGCTTGCATGAGTGGATATAATGTATTCAACTTATGTAGTTGAAAGTGCCACTACAAACTGTCTTTTTCTCATCTAACTGATTTCTCCTCCAAATAGATTAAACACATACCCACTTGTAGATATTCTACGATCTAGATCTCTAGCCCAGTCTGCATCCACAAAGACATGTATATCCAACAATTTGTCCAAACCTGGTCTTCCTTGATAGCACAATCCATAACTAGTGGTGCCACACAAATACCTGAAAAAAATTGTTTGTTGTTGTCCAATGCTCCTTCCCTGGTTTTGACATATACCTGCTCAAAACTCCCACTGCATGTGCAATGTCCCGTCTAGTATAGACCATTGAATATATCAAATTGCCAACCGCAATCACATATGGAACATACGACATGTCCTCCTCCTCTTCGTGTGGCTTGGGAGACATATCCATAGATAACTTTACACCTACAAGAATAGGGACCTTGACCAGTTTACATTCCTTCATATTGAACCTATGCAATATTGTCTTGACATATTTTCTATGATTTAAAGATTCTTATGTTCTTTCCCGAGAGCAAGATTTTGCATTTAGTGGAAGGGATGCAAAGTGAGCTTCATATTCTTATCTTCGTGATTCAGATCCATAAGATATATATCCATATGGTTGTGGTCATTCAGATGTTCGAGGTCGAGATAGAAATGAAGATTCGGAATGAGAACCAGTAGAAAGCTACCTAATAAATCCTAATTACCTAAGTAAATCATATAATATGTAATTAGTAAAGCATGCATCATCAGATCATCATCTCAGTGAGAATAATGCATCATATAGATACACAGGTGCACATTTCCGCCTTTAAATCATTGTTTCTTGCATGGAGCACATAATAATAAAACATAACGCATTTACCCAGAGTTTTATGTTTTTCCGATCTCTTTTAATTTCCATGCCCAAAATGAAATTTGCAACACCAAGATCCTTCATATCAAATTTAGAGGACAACTGATTTTTCCTGTCCTGGATAATCTCCATGTTGTTTTCTATTAGCAACACGTTATCCACATACATGACCAAATAAATCAAATGATCACCAATTAATTTAAAATATACACAGTGATCCTCTTTGCTTCTTGTGAAGTCAAGTCCCAACATATAAGTATCAAATTTTTGATACCACATCCTTGGTGATTGTTTTAAACCATACAGGTACTTTTTCATCTTGCATACCATCTCCATGTTTCCCTTCACATCAAAGCCTTCTGGATGCTTCATGTAGATTTCTTCCTCCAGATCCCCATGTAGGAATGTTGTCTGTTGGATTACTAAGAGGTGAGATGAATCAGTAATAGAGAAATATAATATTTGTTCACCATAAAATTCAAGTGTTATATCAATGTAGAATTATAATCCAATAGTCGCAAAGTAAATAAACAATGAACAAATGAGAAATCATACACATACACGGTACACCATCATTTTACGTGGAAACCCAAAGCAGGAGAGAAAACCACATAATGTTTTTTCTTATTTGTATTTAAGAATCACATTCATTGGAAGAACCAACTTCCTTTGTTTTCCAGTTGCAAATGGAAGGAGGCTCTGACCCCCTAGTTTCTCAAGCTCCAACCTGAGGGAAGCTCCAACTCCCCAATTCTCTGGCTACAACCAGAAGGAGGCTCCAACCCCCTAGTTATCCAGCTACAACTAGAAGGTGGCTACAACCACTTGTTCTTGCCACATCCAACAACCCTGAAATATAAGTAGAATGATGGAACCACTGTCACACTATCACTGTGAGATATACCACTGTAAACCTGTACCAATCAACATGCACCAAACAACCTATAACAACCTGTACCAAACAACCCGTAATCAACCTGCACCATAAACAAGTGCATCAACCATGCACCAACCTATACCTCAACTTGTATCATCAAAGAGTGCATCAACCATGCACCAAATATGTACCAATCATGCATCAACTACACATCAACTATGACTCATCAAGATGTACCAACATCATCAACTATACACCTCATGTATGTTCCAACTCATCAACTACTTGTCTCAACCATGTACCCAACATGTACCTCAACCAAAAGACCTCATCAATTTCATCGTCCAAATCTCATTTTTAACTCTGTAATATATCTAGTGTATATGATCACATACCTATAAACCTTCCTTAACAAGAGACTAGAACTTTCATTAAACTTTACTTTAGTCTCACATGACTAGTTTTGGATTAGTCAACAACCCTAACTTGCAATAATCATAATTATGTACCTGTAATGAATAAAGGTCTAAAAATAGTACATAATTTTCTTTAGTGTGTTGTCTACAATTTCTCTAGGTTTCACTTCTTGGAACCTCCCAGAAAAGGAATTATAGAAAAAACGACATACCTTGTTGAATTATGGCTTATTCTAGAGAGTGTACTTGTAGAGCGTGCCCCGCATGGAATATATGTTGTATCGATCTGAAAATGGTACAAAACATAATAAAAACTATATTATAATCAATACATTTGGTCTTACTGAATTTGGATCTGTTATGAAGAAGTTATGACGTTTTTACCTGAAACACTTGTTTTAGACTAGTTTCAGGACTAGCCACAAACCCTATTTTCCACGGAGTGTAACTCCAAAAATACAATGACCCACAAGATGAAATTTTTATCACAACTGCTTATATATATTTCCTCAATGGCTTCCCTATTTCTCACTCTGAATCATTCTAAAAAATAAATTATTGCAAAAATGGTGATATGACCTATAAATAACATACCTTAGAAAGCATCATCAAAATAATTTATCCTCCCTTGAATTTCAGCCTTCTTTAATTCACCTTCCCTCTGAAATTCATCTTAGATATCCTTTGGTTATATCAGTCACTTGTATATACTCAATATGCTCAAGTGTGATTAAAATGAGAGAGCCTTGCCTCTTATTTATACTTTTATGTAGCTTCCTCAAGGGATTACCTTTTAACCATATTAACCCACTTTCCTTATTTTAGGGTTAACCCACTTCTAACAACTCGTCCACTTAGTAATTTCTCCATTAAATTTATTATTTAAATAATTTATTTTGTGTCCTCTTTGACTTATAGTACACTCATCACTTCACTTTATTATTTAAATAATTTCATCTTTGCAAACACTTTGACTACTTTGACATTTTGGGGCTTCTAGATGACTCATGAGGGTTATCCAACTTCACATGGCCATAAATCTCTAACCGTGAGAATTTATGTGATGTTACACATACCACCAGAAATGGTATGACATGTACTATCCATCTATAATAGTATTTCCTTCAAATATATTAAAACTCATACCATTATACATCAAACAAACTTGGGTCCATTACCCAAACCTTTGTGCCTCTGAAATTCGCTACCAGACTTTCTTCAAGAGTTGACATCAATGAAAACCAACCCAATTAATTAACAATATCCCCCTTTGGCATTGATGGAAACACTATGATGCAATACTAAAGTCATATCACTCATGCTCCCCCTGTGACCATCGCTCCCCCTGGAACCATGTCTTTGTGCTCTGTATCTGATAAATCTCTCCCCCTTTGTCATCAATGGAAATGGTATATTTCCATCTGGGGTTTCTCCCCCTAACTAAACGGTCCTTGGGGATACTCCCCCTGACTAAATTCTTCCTGAAATTGATCTCTCAACCTTAACTATCCTCTTTATGGTGCTTCCTCATGTAAATCTAAGACATATAAGATAAGCATTCAAAAGCATTCATTTTGGAGTAGAAATTACTCTGAGTCTCAGGCGAAATTACTCAAAGGCTTCCCACGGAAGCGATTTTGTAAAGATGTCTATCACTTATTATTTTGTTCCCACATATTCAACTCTGATGTTCTTCTCTGCAACCTGTTCCCGTAGAAAGTGATACTTGATTGGAATGTTATTCGTCTAGGAGTGCATCACTGGGTTTCTTTGAGATATTGATGGCGCTTGTATTATCAAAATAGATTGGAATGGGCTCATCATACTCAACATGTATATCTATCATAGTTTATTTCATCCATAGAACATATGTACAACATGTTGTTGTTGCAATATACTCTTCATCGGTTGTAGATAAAGATATTGATGATTGTTTCTTGCTTAGCCAAGATACTAAACACTCACCCAAGTAGAACGATGCTCCACTGGTGCTTCATTGGTCATCAATATAACCTACCCAATCTACATCTGTGTAGGCAATAAGTGACAAATCCTTTCCTTTTGGATACCATAATCCAAACTCTTTTGTTCCTTTGAGATATCTGAAAATCCTCTTCACTACTAAGCCATGTGATTCCTTTGGTGTTGCTTGAAATCGTGCCACCTGTCCAACTTTCTGCATTACATCTAGTATGGATGTTGTCACATATAGTAGGCTACCAATCATTGACCTGCATTTCCTCTAGTCTGTAGACTTTGAATCATCATCTTTTCTCAACTTGCAACTGGTTTGCATAGGAGTGGTAATTGGTTTGCAATCTTCCATTCCGAACCTCTTTAGCATTTCTCTAATATACTTCGTTTGAGAAATACAAATTACTTGGTTTCTTTGACTTATTTGAATACCTATAAAGAAGGATGGTTCTTCGATTAATCATATTTCAAATTCATTCTGCATATCCTTTGCAAATATCTGGCTTAACGTGTCATCATTGCTTCCAAAAATGATATCATCAATGTAAACTTCAATTAATAAAATACTATCTTAAGTTACCTTGATGTAGAGGTTGATGTCTGCACTTCCTTTTCTAAACCCTACATGATGTAGATATTTATCCAATCTAGAGTACCATGCTCTAGTAGATGTTTTTAAACCATACAAGGACTTCAATTTACACACGTAATTTTCATTCTCTGACAACTGAAATCCTTCTAGTTGTTCAATGTAGACTTTTTCTTCAAGTTCCCCATTCAGAAAATTTTATTTCACGTCCATCTGATACACTTTAATATTCTTGGAGCATGCATAAGCTAAGAGCAATTGGATTGCTTCCATTCTTGCAACTAGGAAAAATGTCTCTTCAAAGTCCATTCCTTCAACCTGTGTGTATCCTTTTCATACCAATCTAGTTGTGTTCCTTGTAACATGTCCATATCCATTCAATTTATTTCTGAAACCCCACTTTGTGTCAATCACATTCTTATTATTTGGTCTTGGAACCAATTCCCAAGTGTCATTCTTCTCTATTTTATGCAATTCTTCATCCATGGCCTTATTCCAGAATTCATCATTGTTGGTCTCTTCAAAACTGTTTGGTTTAATCATAGATGAGAGTGTAGGTGAATTTGTTCTGGAGAATGGATTCTTCTTCTAGTCTCAACTCCTGCATCTTTGTTTMTGATAATTTGATCTGAAGGATGATTCTTTTGTACTTGTTTTCTARGTTTCTTTGGAGGCACTTGYTGGACTTTCTCTTCTACTTATGTTYGATCATCTTCATCTTCCCCTTCTACTTCTTCTTCATCTTCTGATTCTTCATCRTAAATTTGTTCCATTGATTCATTTTCTTCTTCATTTAATTATCGTCCACMTGTTTCATCAATTGTTACATTGATKMTTTCCACAAMTTTGTTCAATYTGATATTGTAACACTTGTATGCTTTCCTTGTACTTGGATAACCAACAAGTACTCATTTTTCCACACAAGAGTCAAACTTTCTYATTCTACCATCTTCTTYTTTTKATGTAKCTTTTGCTTCCAAATACTCTGAAGTGCTTCACATTTGTTGGTCTTCCTTTTCCATAGCTCGTAGGGAGTTTTGTCAKTGTTGTTTMTGAGMATTACTATGTTTTGAATGTGAACTKTTGTATGCAYTGCATGTGTCCAAAAATATCTGTCAATTTTTAATCCATTAGCATTGTTCGAGCCATTTAYTGTGGACTTATCATCCATTATGATAATGTTCATTTGTCTCTGAACCACTCTCTGAACCAATCTATGAATCCATGCTCTCGTCCACTGTCATATATYTGTCCAAACYTRCTAAGTGTACCTACAAATCCATCTATGTCCATACTATCCAAGACTCTATTGCACAACTRTCCATAATTATGACCCATTTATCATTGTACTATCATGAAGTCTTCACTGCTACAACTGATTGTACTTTTGTTAACTAACTTCTCTGGATATGTATTCTCAAACTCTACAAGCTTCTTGAAGGATGGTTCTTTGGTCTGTCAMAWCTATCGCATAGACTCCCCCTCTCTAATATYCATATTACCTAGGAGTCTCTAAGCCATATGGATCAAAAAAATTCTTGCTCTGATGTGTATTCATCAACATCTTCATTGGTAGATTCATCATCTCTTTGAGATCTAACTTATTTCTTTCTATTTRWGGATTCATATTTCACTACAATGCCTGAAAGTACAATCTCTTGAACTTATTCCTCATTTACCTGTCCTTATTTTCTTTCAGTTAATTTCTAAACCCTTCAGTATCTGGCATCTTTCCTTTTCTCTATAGAATTTTCTTCATCTCRTTTTATTGTCAATCTTGCGATCTCTGGGACCTGTGCTTTGTTCACTTATTCTTTTTGTTTTCTTATCCATACTTTATTATATTTGATATCAGTGTTATCTTTCATGGAAGTATCGATCATGCTTCTAAAATCACTAGCTATGTGTCCATAGTTATGACATTTGTAACATTCAATGTCACATGGGGCCACATTAGCGTTTCTTTTATAATCCCTGCAATATGTAACCTTGTGTCCAAAATTAGTACAATAAAAACAATGACCATAAAAGAAATTTGCATACCTGGGAATGAATGATCTTCTTTGTGGTGTAGTCCTTCTTAATTTCTTCCTTGAATGATCATGATCATGATTGAAGCTTCTTTGTGGCTTGAACATGGATGGTCTTCTTGAAGATGTATCTTCAATAATTTTCTTAGATCCTGGTTGACCATGATTATTTCCTTTGATTACTTCTGCATAACTCTTTCTATTTTCTTCATTCTTATTTTCTAGCAACCTAGAGTGCTTCTCTTCATTCTCTATAATTAATGTGGATGTTTCTGTCTTTTCAACATTCTTGTTGATCTTGAAAAGTTTACTTTTCAATGTGACAACTTATTCTTCAATCTTGTCAACTTATTTCTTCATTATCTGAGACTTCATGACTTCTTTTTTTCTTTTCGCTTCTTCAGGCTGAATTTTTAATGTGATTATTTGTTCTTCAATTCCTTTCGCTTCTTGACCAAACTATGCCTCAAGTTGGTTTATATCGTTAGTTCTTTCCTTAAGATGATCTGTCAATATCTTCTCTCTCATTTCTGCTTCTTCCTTCTGTGTTGCTATGTTGACTTCCAAATACTGCTTTTGATATTCAAGATTTTCTTTGATCCTTCTGGCTTATTCTAGCTAAGTTCTTAAGTTCTCGATGACCTGTTGGGATTCTTAAAAAATGTGAACACTTTCCTTTTGCTTCATCAATTCTTTCTTGAGTGACTTATTTTCTTCTCTTAGTTCATCTAAAGCACTAACCAATTCTTCTTCATAATTGTCTTCCTTTTCAATTAGTTTTTCTTTCTCATTTCCTTCATGGAATTTTATTTCAAGATGTCCATGTTTTTCACAATTGAAACAAAACTACATTCCTCTGGTGATTATTTACTCTTCATCTTCTGAATATGTTTGACATGGTGAACATAATTCTTCTTGATCTATATCTTAATATTCTTTGGCATTTTTTGAATCTGCGATGGGTGAAGAATATATGTCATGTAACTTATCCCAAAGTTCTTTGGCTAATGAACATTTACCAACCTTTTCTCTTACCAGATTAGGTAATCCTTCCCAGATGAAATCGAGTGCTATTTTGTTATTCTTCTTCAATTCCTTCTTGGCCACAGTATTTTCCCTTTTTGAACTATCATATTTTGTAACAACTAATAGACAAATATAATGTCCATGTGCATGTAAAAATACTTTCATCCTTCTGATCCACATCTCATACTTTAAACCATTATGACCGTTAAACATTGGTACTCCATTCTCATAATAATCCATGATCTCATTCAAGTGGTTAAACTGTTTCCTGAAGGAACCTGCTATGATACCAATTGTTGGATTACTGAGGGGGGGGGGGGTGAATAAGTAATAGAGCAATCTAATCCTTTTTCACCATAAAATTCAAGTGTTATATCAATGTATAATTATCATCCAATATTTGCAAAGTAAATAAACAATGAACAAATGATCAATCATAAACATACATAGTACACCAGTGTTTTACATGGAAACCCAAAGTGGGAGAAAACCAAAGAATTATTTTTCTTATATGTATTTAATAATTACATTCACTGGAAGCACCAAATTCCTTTGTTTTCTAGCTGCAACCAGAAGGAATCTCTAACCCCCTAGTTTCTCAGGCTACAACCTAATGGAAGCTCCAACTCCCCAATTCTCTGGATACAACCAAAAGGAGGCTCCAACCCCCTAGTTCTCTAACTACAGCCATTTTTCCTTGCCCCATCCAACCACCCTGAAATATAAGTAGAATTATGGAACCATTGTCACACTATCACTGTGAGATATACCACTGTAAACATGTACCAATCAACATGCACCAAACAACATGTAATCAACCTGTACCATAAAAACGTGCATCAACCATGCACCAAATTGTACATCAACTTGTACCATTAAATATTGCATCAACCATGCACCAAATATGTACCAATCATGCATCAACTACACATCAACTATGACCCATCAATAGGTACCAACATCATAACATATACACCTCATATATGTGCCAACTCATCAACTACTTGTCTCAACCATGTACCCAACATGTACCTCAACCAAAAGACATCATCAATTTAATCATCCAAATATTATTTGTAACTCTGTAATAGACTTGGTGTTTATGATCACATACCTGCAAACTTTCCTTAATAAGAGACTATCATTTTCATCAAACTTTACTTTAGTCTCACGTGACTAGTTTTGGATTAGTCAACAACCCTAACTTGCAATGATCATAACTATGTACCTATAATGAATACATCTCTAATAATAGTACACAATGTTATTTAGTGTGTTGTCTGCAATTTCTCCAGGTTTCACTTCTTGGAACCTCCCAGAAAAGGACTTATAGAAAAAATGGCATACCTTGTTGAGTTCTAGCTTATTGTAGAGAGCGTAATTGTAGAGCGTGCCCCGCACAGAATATATATTGTATGGATATTATAATGGTACACAGAATACTATAGACTCTTCTCTAACCAATACATTTGTTCTTACTAAATTTGGATCTGTTATGAAGAAGTTATGACGTTTCTACCCGAAACACCTATTTTAGACTAGTTTCATGGCTAGCCACAAACCCTATTTTTCACAGCGTGTAACTCCAAAAATACAAAGACCCAAAATATGAAAATTTTATCACAACTACTTGGATATATTTCCTTAACGGCCTCTCGATTTTGTAGTCTGAATAATTCTATAAAAAACATTATTGCGAAAATGGTGAGATGACATGTAAATAACATACCTTAGAAAGCATCAACAAAAGAATTTATCCTCCCTTGAATTTCGGCCTTCTTTACTTCAACTTTCCTCTGAAATTCAGATTAGATATCCTTTGGTTACCTTATTCACTTGTAGATATTCAATATTTTCAAGTGTGATTAAAATGAGAGAGCCTTGCCTCTTATTTATAATTTCATGTAGCTTCCTCAAGGGGTTACCTTTTAACCATCTTAACCCACTTTCCTTATTTTAGGGTTAACCCACTTCTAACAACTTGTCCACTTAGTAATTTATCCATTAAATTTATTATTGAAATAATTTCTTTTGCATCCTCTTTGACTTATAGTACACTCATCACTTCACTTTATTATTTAAATAATTTCTTCTTTGCAAACACTTTGACTACTTTGACCTTTTGGGGATTCTAGATGACTCATGAGGGTTATCCAACTTCACATGGTCATAAATCTCTAACCGTGAGGAGTTATTTGACGTTCCACATAACACCAGAAATGGTATGACATGTATTATCCATCTATAATAGTATTAGCTTCAAATATATTATAACTCATACCATTATACATCAAACAAACTTGGGTCCATTACCCAAACCTTTGTGCTACCAGAATTCTCTACCAGACTTTCTTCAAGGGTTGACATCAATGAAAACCAACCCAATTAATCAACAATATCCCCCTTTTTCATTGATGGAAAAACTTTGATGCAATATTGAATTCATATCACTCATCCTCCCCTGTGACCACGTCTCTGTGCTCTGCATCTGATAAATCTCTCCCCCTTTGTCATCAATGGAAAATGTATCTTTCCATCCGGGGTTGCTCCCCCTAGATGAATTGTCCTTGGGGATACTCCCCATGACTGAAATCTTCCTAAAACTGATCTCCTGACCTGAACTCTCCTTTCTATGGTGCTTCCTCATGTAAATATAAGACATATAAGATAAGCATTCAAAAGCATTCATGTTGGAGTAGAAATTACTCCAAGTCTCTGGAGAATATACTCAAAGGATTCCCATGGAAGTGGTTTTGTATAGATGTCTACCACTTGTTCTTTTGTGCCCACATATTCAACTCTAATGTTCTTCTCTAAAACCTGTTCCCATAGAAAGTGATACTTGATTGGAATGTGCTTCTCTTGGAGTGCATCACTGGGTTCTTTGAGATACTGATGGTTCTTGTATTATCCCAATAGATTA
>ML811363.1:120831-137790 GCA_009831015.1 Picea engelmannii | reverse complement strand
ATATATATATATATATATCAGAGTTTGTTTCATCCATAGAACCTATGTACAACATGATGTTGCTGCAATATACTCTGCCTCAGTTGTAGATAAAAATATTGATGATTGTTTCTTGCTTATACAAGATACTAAACACTTACCCAAGTAGAACACTTCTCCACTGGTGCTTCATCGGTCATCAATACAACCTGTCCAATCTGCATCTATGTAGGCAATAAGTGATAAATCCTTTCCTTTTGGATACCATAATCCAAACTCTTTTGTTCCTTTGAGATATCTGAAAATCCTCTTCACTACTAAGACATGTGATTCCTTTGGTGCTGCTTGAAATTTTGTCACTTGTCCAACTGCCTGCATTACATCTGGTGTGGATGTTTTCACATATAGTAGGATACCAATCATTGACTTGTATTTCCTCCGGTCTGTAGACTTTGAATCAACATCTTTTCTCAACTTGCAACTGGTTTGCATAGGAGTGGTAACTGGTTTGGAATCTTCCATTCTGAATCGCTTTAGCATTTCTCTGATATACTTAGTTTGAGAAATAAAAATTCCTTTGTTGCTTTGACGTATTTGAAGACCCAGAAAGAAGGATAGTTCTCTAAGTAATGACATTTCAAATTCATTTTGCATATCCTTTGCAAATTTCTGGCTTAACTTGTCATAATTCCTTCCAAAAATGATATCATCAACATAAACTTCAATTAATAAAATACTATCTTGAGTTACCTTGATGTAGAAGTTGTTGTCTGCACTTCCTTTTTTGAACCCTACATGTAGATATTTATCATTCTAGAGTACCATGCTCTATGAGCCTGTTTTAGACCATACAAGGCCTTATTCAATTTACACATGTAATCTGCGTTCTCTGATAACTGAAATCCTTCTGGTTGTTCAATGTAGACTTCTTCTTCAAGTTCCCTATTAAGAAAAGATGATTTCACGTCCATTTGATACACTTTAATATTCTTGGAGCATGCATAAGCTAAGAGCAATCTGATTGCTTCCATTCTGGAAACTGGGACAAATGTCTCTTCAAATTCGATTCCTTCAACTTGTGTGTATCCTTTACACACCAATCTAGCTTTGTTCCTTGTAACTCGCCATCTTCATTCAATTTATTTCTGAAATCCCACTTTGTGCCAATCACATTCTTATTCTTTGGTCTTGGAACCAATTCCCAAGTGTCATTCTTCTCTATTTGATCCAATTCTTCATCCATAGCCTTATTCCAGAATTCATCCTTGTTGGCCTCTTCAAAAATATTTGGTTCAATCGTAGATGAGACTGCTAGGTGCATTTTTTCTAGCGAACGGATTCTTCTTCTAGTCTCAACTCTTGCATCTTTGTTTTCGATAATCTGATATGAAGGATGATTATTTTATACTCATTTGGTAGGTGTCTTTGGAGGCACTTGTTGAAATTTCTCTTCTACTTATTTTTTATCCTCTTCATCGTCCCCTTGTGTTTTTTATTCATCTTTTGATTCTTCTTCGTAAAGTTGTTCCATTGATTCATTTTCTTCTTCCTTTAATTCTCGTCCATATGTTTCATCAATTGTTACATTGATGCTTTCCAAAACTTTGTTCAATCTCATATTGTAACACTTGTATTCTTTCCTTGTACTTGAGTAACCAACAAGTACTCCTTTTTCCATATGAGAGTAAAACTTTCCCATTCTTCCATCTTTTTTTGATGTAGCATTTTCTTCCAAATACTCTAAAGTGCTTCACATTTGTTGGTCTTCCTTTTCCATAGTTCATAGGGAGTTTTGTTAGTGTTGTTTCTAAGCATTACTCTGTTTTGAATGTGAACTGTTGTATGCACTGCATGTGTCCAGAAATATCTATCAATTTGGAATCCATTAGCATTGTTTGATCCATTTCCTATGTACTTATCATCCATTATGATAATTCTCCTTTGTATCTAAACCACTCTATGAACCAATCTCTGAAGCAATCTATGAATATGTTATCGCCATAACAATTTTTCAGATAGGATCCAAGTCTCGGAAGTTTAGTGAAGAGATACATCGCTATGGAAGCATCATAATTTGGAGGATAAGATCACTTATGGAAGTATATGGAATAATATAGTGGAAGCGCGAAAGGTAGGACTCGACAGACAGTAGATCTTGAAACGACCCAGATCAACAGCCCAGACCCATATCGGGCGGTGAAATAGCGCAAGAGATAATTTTTCGAAGGCGGCCCATGGAAACTACTGTGGTTTCATTTTTGGATGTGTGGCACCCTCAGAGGCACATTGAGGTGAAAATTGGTCTACCCAAAACTGTTTTCTCCAATCCCTGATATCGAAAGTTGATGGGACCCGGTGGACCGTAGATCATCGAGCGGCCTAGATCAACAACCAAGACACATATCGGGTATCAAAGTATCACAAAGGATATTTTTTTGAAGTCAGGTCGGGGAAACTATCGTGGTTTCATTCGTGGATGCGTGGTGCCCTCAGAGGCACATCGGGGTGAAAAGAAGTCTACCCAAAACCATTTTATCCAATCCATGATATGGAAAAACATGTATAAAAGGAGGGTCTCGGGTTCATTATTCTATAATATTTCAAAGCCCTCAAACATTTTAAAAGTGGCACAAACCCTCCATTCGAAATTAAAGCTCAAAAGTGAACCAGTTTCGCACACCTTCCGCCGAATTACATGTATTTTTCATCATGGCCACCAACCTGTCGTTTTGTCCATGAAAGAGAAAGAAGTTGTCTCTAAAGAAGAATCCCTAATTGACACGGATTCCGACGTATTTGACACAGAAATTACAATTTCACCCATTTCCATGTCCAAATCAAATTTTCCAGACAATGTTGGAAAACGGATACTCTTCCTCGAAGCGGCCCAAGCTTCCATTACCCCTTACGTCGTAGAAGTAGTTTTCCCTTTCCTTGAGTTCGTAAGATGGTGTGCGGAGCAGTATTCGTAGGTATAAAAATTCATTTTGAATAAGGTAGGGTCAGAGGTTTTATGCGAAATAGATAGTTTGTCACTTCGACACACCCTCAGTATACCAGAGTCTTCATCCATAGTGTCAGAGCCCTTCGAGGAAGAGAAAATGATCATATTCTATAGAGAATTCCCCTCAGAATTAAAAACCTTATTTCTGCAAACCATTGTCAAACCTAAACACCATTCCAAAAGTCTGTCATTACCTATCAATGTAAACGTTATGATTATTGAGTCCAGTGGGCTTGTTCCCTTCTTAGTCAAATTTTAGGGTTGGATAATGACAAGTTTGTAGTAGAAGTCATGTTGGGTTTCATTTTGAACTTTCTTATGTCAGAGTCTAGTCAGTCGGTTTGTATCGGTTTCGATAGGTTCATAGCTGATAATATGCATCAACAGCTGGTAAATTTCAATTCATTGAGACACTTCAGATACTACACGCACTTGCTGAGAATGTTCCTAGAATCAAACAAGACCGAATTCCCTGAAATCGCACTCATATAAAATGAATGTAAAAGGATCACCATGCTTATCTTCATCAATAATATCATGTCCAAGTTGCACAGTCTTATCTTCGGCACAGACCTGCCAACGGTTCTGGAAGAAATGAAAAGATTTTTACAACCAAATCCAAAGAGTAGGGTGGGAGATTGGATGTTGTTCATACAATCTACTATGATTTGGGTATATGGATATCAAGAGGGACCTTACCTTTTACCATTCTTTCTAACTCCCAGAATCTTTTCCTTAGAGTTCATCAAACAAAGGATAATTTCAAAGACAAAGCATTTTCTGAATGCGCACAAGGCATCTAACTTGAAATTTCCTTTCATGGTAGGACCCTTTGTGGTAAAGAATAAGTCTTGTTTACCCTAGATCCAATACTTACATAGTTATAAGGGAGGAAGTATGATCCGCATCAGATCATATCAAAGAGAATATTGATGAGCAAACATGGCCCCTACGAGCATGAGCATGTTGAAGGATTTGATAAGCTGGATAATATGGAAACATGTGTAGATATGGAAGTCACTTTGCAACATGATCAGACAAAAAAGACAAAGTCATCCCCTCAGCAAAACCCAGTACATAAACATTTCCCTAGGTTGGTTGTCAAAGCTCCAAAAATGAGTGTTTATAATAAAAGGAGCAATTCAGAGGCACTGGGTGCCGACAGTCAGCAAGATATTCTCAAGAAAATGAAAATTACACCATCCTCTCAAGTGGTGGACATGGAAGAAGAAGAACCTGAAAATAAAACAAGCATGGAAATGGTGGAAGGTGTAGCCAAGAATGAAGAGGTTGGTACAAGAAGAAAACCACAAAGTGAAAGAAGCTCAAGGGTTTTCAGCAGCAAGAAACATATATTTAGCAAGACACATGGGGAAGTCTATCAATCTAAAGAGGACTTAATGAACCAATATGTTGTAAAGGGAAGTATGTCCAATAGTGAAATAAGAGACTTGTTTCCCGAAGTAGAGAAAATCTCCCAGCATAAGGCTTCCTCGTTCTCAGTCAGGGATGTGGAAAGAAAGACATTTAATATAACAATAGAAGATGATGATAAGGTGTTTGAAATCAAGATGAATTATGAGAATATTGGTGCCTCTGACAAAGTAAAGTTTCACCGGAACACCAGTGACATGCTATATTCAGACTGCCTAAGTTTGATTCTGAAAGTTTCAAGATTAACAACACATGCACTAAAATTAGATGGGCAATTGAAATAGGAAAAAGCATCCAGCAAAGCCTGGCAGACACAGGTCAAAAGATTGGAATTTGAAGGCCCTAAAGGGATAGGGGCTTCTTTAGATGAGAAAGATAAGATGATACAAAGCCTAAAGAAGAAGTTGAAGATGTCCTCCACAGAGCATCCACAGACAACAGAACTAGCAACCCTAGACCAAGAAAAAGATACATTCAGACAAGAAGCACTAAATTACAAAGATAAAGTGTTGCAACTGGAAAAAGAGAAAGAAAATTGGTTACAGGGACAAGTAGCAACATCAGATATGGTTTTCATTGTACCTGCTAATACAGAAGTTGGATCAAGTACTCATGGATTGGTTCAAGTTATGTCCCAAGTGAGTTTACAGATAGGGGAAATAAAAATCCTTAAGGAGGCCTTAGAAAAGTTGAAACAAGAGATGAAAATAAAAGATGAAAAATGGCTCCACTCCAAATAGAAAACCAAGATTTGCAAGAGAGGGTGAGTAAGTTGAAAACGAGTTTAAAAGGTAAAACATTGTTACAAGGAGCTAAACATGTGATCCGGGATGCTATTGCTGCAGACACTACTAAGTTTAGGGTTTATCTAAATTTTATAAATGACAAAGACAATGTGGCTACCATGGCCCGAAGCAGGTGTATTGTTGTTAATGAAACATTAGCCAAGAAACCCTCGGAATGGGCCTAGAACGCTATTAATTTGCTGAATTATGTGCCCATTGTTGATCTTCAGACTATTGGGGTAAAGGACAAAACTGCGTTGATCAATTGGACCAGGAGGATCATCGCCAAGCACAACTTGCTCAAATCAATTCAAAACAAATCTATGCAAATGGAGCACAATATACAAGAGTTTAAGGATACATTTGAAAAATTGTTTATCAAGGGCCTCCCACCATTTTGGGATGGAAAAGGTTCATTATACAATAAAGAAGACTACAATTCTCTCCTCATTCGGTGTAGAATGGATCATTCCAAATTTGAAGCTATGGAGGAGAGTCTGAAAGGCCCAAGTCTGGTAGAGTATTTGGCCACAGACTTTGAGATTTTGAAACAGTTTAAAACAGTGAATATTGGCCTGTCGACTATGTCCTACGCCATGTGCATTGACTTGGAGATTTTGATAAAGGAGATGATATATTAGGATATTCCCTCTGACTCACAGTAGAAGGAAATCATGTGGTTGGGCAAGACAAAATGCAGTTTTCTCGAAACCAGTAAGTGACCTCCAGATGTCACCAAACCAGAAAGTTCGACAGAAGATCAAGATAAGTCAGATGTCGTAAAGGAAGCTGAGTAGTCAGAGAAATATGTTCCTAGTTTTGAAACATCTTTTGTGTAATCATTGTAAATCGGTTCATATACCGAGACTACCAGTTGAAATTATTATAAACAGTTGTAGAAGATGAAGCGATTCAGTTGCCATTGTGATCGAATTGTATAAATATTGGGGCATTTGAATGAATTAATATTGGCAGAAGTGCAAGAGCACATTTTGGTTGTTTTGAACTCTATTGTAATTTTCTGAAGATGAATTGAATATATGCATAATCTTTTGAAGCCTCTATGAAAAGATTCTAATGGTGGTGACATGAGTTTTGTCTTCCTTCATTGTATGTATTTCCTGTGATATTTTATTCCATTTACATTTTCATCTATTCAAATTGGAGAGTTAAAGGCCCAGAATTCGTCTTGTGACGCTCTTGGCTTAAGAAATTTAAATTGTGTATGTTTCTTCTTAACTAATTCAAAATTCATTTAAATAATGCTCTAATGCATTTATTTGTTTTCTCTATCTTCCTACATTCTACTTAAATTCAAATATAACTCAGATTCATTACCTCATTTAGCCTTATCCTCTGGAGAGTTCTACCAGCTGGTCATTGTTTTCATTCACTTTCAGAATTTTGACTCCATAGCCCTGAGTGTTCCTCCCCTTCATTTCCAACAACTTTATTAAAACCCCCCCAAAAAAACCAAATCTAGCCATCGATTTCCAAAGAAATATCAACTGACATGAGAGAGCCCTCTCTGCGTTGAGTAGGCTAGTGCCTCAGCTCTAAAGCTGGTTGAAAAAGTTACCTCTGTCATTTGTCTATCAGTCGGACAAAATTTACAGAGTGCTAACGGAATCCATGCTCTCACCCACTTTCATATATCTATCCAAACCTGTTAAGTGTACTTACGAATCCATCCCTGTCCATACTGTCCAAGATTCTACTGCACAATTGTCCATAATGTTGACCCATTTATCACTATACTATCATGAATTCTTCACTACTACAACTAATTGTACTTTTGTTAACTGGCTGCTTTGAATCTATCTTCTCAAACTCTGCAAGTTGCTTGAAGGATGGTTCTTTGGTATGTCACAACTATCGCATAGACTTCCCCTATCTAATATTCATATTACCTGGGAGTCTCTACGCCGGATGGCTCAGAACAATTCCTACTCTGATGTGTATTCATCATCATCTTCATTGGTAGATTCATCATCTCTCTGAGCTCTGACTTCTTTCTTTCTATCTGTGGACTCATCCTTCACTACAATGCCTGAAAGTACAATCTATTATACATGTTCCTCATTTACCTGTCCTTCTTTTATTTCAATTAATTTCCAAATCTTTCTGTATATGGCATCTTTCCTTTTCACTTTAGAATTTTCTTCATCTCGTTTTATTGCCAATCTTGCAATCTCTAGGACCTAGTCTTTTTTCACATGTTCTTCATGTTTTCTTATCCATATTTTCTTATATATGATATCAGTGTTCTCTTTCATAGAAGTATTGATCATGTGTCTACAATCACTAGCTATATGTCCATAGTTATGACATTTGTAACACTCAATGTCACGTGGGGACACATAGGCATTTCTTTTATAATACCTACAATCTGCAACCTTATGTCCAAAATTAGTACAATAAAAACAATGACCATAAAATAAATTTGCATACCTGGGAGTGAATGATCTTCTTTATGGTGTAGTCCTTATGAATTTATTCCTTGACTGATCATGATCATGTTTGAAGCTTCTTTGTGGCTTGAACGTGGATGGTCTTCTTGAAGATGTATCTTCAATAGTTTCTTAGATTATGGTTGACCATGATTCTTTCCTTTGAGTACTTCTGCATAACTCTTTCTATTTTCTTCATTCTTCTTTTCTAGCAACCTAGAGTGCTTCTCTTCATTCTCTATAATTGATGTGGATGTTTCTGTCTCTTCAACGTTCTTATTGAGCTTGACGAGTTTACTTTTCAATGTGACAACTTCTTCTTCAAGCTTCTCAACTTCTTCTTCTTTCTTCATTATCTGATACTCCATAACTTCTTCTGTTCCTTTCGCTTCTTCAAGCTGAATTTTTAATGTGATTATTTGTTCTTCAAGTCATTTCTCTTATTGGCCAAACTCTGCCTCAAGATGGTTTAGATCATTAGTTCTTTCCTTAAGATGATCTGTCAATATCTTATCTCGCATTTATGATTCTTCCTTCTGTGTTGCTATGTTGTCTTCCAAATAATTCTTTTGATATTCAATATTTTCTTTGATCTTTCTGGCTTCTTCTAGCTTAGTTCCTAAGTTCTCGATAACATGTTGGGCTTCTTCAAAAATGTGAACACTTTGCTTTTGCTTCATCAATTCTTTCTTGAGTGACTTATTTTCTTCTCTTAGTTCATCTAAAGCACTAATAAATTATGCTTCATAATTTTCTTCCTTTTCAAGTTTTTTTGTCTCATTTGCTTCATGGAATTTTATTTCAAGATGTCTGTATTTTTCACAATTAAAGTAAAACAACATACATATGGTGATTATGTACTCTTCATCTTTTGAATCTGTTTGACATGGTGAACATAATTCTTCTTGATCTATATATGCATCTTCTTTGGCATTTTCTGAACTACGATGTGTGAAGAATATATGTCATGTAACTTATCCCAAAGTTCTTTGGCTGATGAACATTTACCAACCTTTTCTCTTACCGAATTAGGTAATCCTTCCTAGATGAAATCCATTTCTATTTTGTTATTCTTCTTCAATTCCTTCTTGGTTGCAGTCTTTCCCCTTTTTGAACTATCATATCCTATAACAACTGATAGCCAAATATAATGTCCTCGTGCTTGTAAAAATAATTTTGACTTTCTGCTCCACATATCATAATTTAAATCATTATGACCATTAAACATTGGTACTCCATTCTCAGAATAATCCATAATCTCCTTCCATTGGTTGAATTGTTTCTTGAAGGAACCTGCTCTGATACCAATTGTTGGATTACTGAGAGGGGGGGTGAATCAGTAATAGAGAAATCTAATCTTTTTTCACCATAAAAAACAAGTGTTATATCAATGTAGCATTATCATCCAATAGTTGCAGAGTAAATAAACAATGAACAAATGAGCAATCATACACATACATAGTACACCCATGTTTTACATGGAAACCGAAAGTGGGAGAAACCCACGAAATGTTTTTTTCTTATATGTCTTTAAGAATTACATTCATTGGAAGCACCACATTCCTTTTTTTTCTAGCTGCAACTAAAAGGAGGCTCCAACCTCCTAGTTTCTTAGGCTACAACCTAAGGGAACCTCTGACTCCCCATTTCTCTGGCTACAACCAAAAGGAGGCTCCAACCCCCTAGTTTTTTGGCTACAATCGGAAGGTGGCTACAACCACCAGTCCTTGCCCCATCCAACTGACCTGAAATATAAGTAGAATTATGGAACCATTGTCACATTATCACTGTGAGATATACCACTGTAAACCTGTACCAATCAACCTGCACCAAACAACCTGTAACAACATGTACCAAACAACATGTAATCAACTTGTACCATAAACAAGTGCATCAACCATGAACCAACCTGTACCATCAAAGAGTGCATAAAACATGCACCAAATATGTACCAATCATGCATCAACTACACATCAACTATGACTCATCAAGATGTACCAACATCATCAACTATACACCTCATGTATGCATCAACGCATCAACTACTTGTCCCAGCCATGTATCCAACATGTAACTCAACCAAAAGACCTCATCAATTTCATAATCCAAATTTGATTTGTAACTCTGTAATAGACCTGGTGTGTATGATCACATACCTGCAAAACTTCCTTAACAAGAGACTACCATTTTCATCAAAATTTACTTTAGTCTCACATGACTAGTTTTGGATTAGTCAACAACCCTAACTTTCAATAATCATAAATATGTACATATAATGAGTAAAGGTATAAAAATATTACTCAATGTTCTTTAGTGTGTTCTCTGCAATTTGTTCAGGTTTCACTTCTTGGAACCTCCCAGAAAAGGAGTTATAGAAAAAATGGCATACCTTGTTGAATTTTGGCTTATTCTAGAGAGTGTACATTAGAGCGTGCCCCACATGTAATATATGTTGTATGGATCTAAAAAATGGTACAAAGAATAATACAGACTGTACTCTAACCAATACATTTGGTCTTACTGAATTTGGATCTATTATGAAGAAGTTATGACATGTTTTAGACTAGTTTCAAGACTAGCCACAAACCCTATTTTCCACGGAGTGTAACTCCAAAAATACAATGACCCACAAGATGAAAGTTTTATCACAGCTACTTGGATATGTTTCCTCAACTTCCTCCCAATTTTGCAGTCTGAATCATTCTAGAAAAAAAAATATTGTGAAAATTGTGAGATGACCTGTAAACAACATACCTTAGAAAAGATCATCAATAGAATTTATCCTCCCTTGAATTTCGACCTTCTTTACTTCACCTTCCCTCTAAAATTTGGCTTAGATATCCTTTGTTTACCTCAGTAACTTGAAGATATTCAATATTCGCAAGTCTGATTAAAATGAGAGAGCCTTGCCTCTTATTTACACTTTCATGTAGCTTCCTCAAGGGGTTATCTTTTAACCATCTTAACCCATTTTCCTTATTTTAGGGTTAACCCACTTCTAACCACTTGTCAACTTAGTAATTTCTCCATTAACTTTATTATTTCAATAATTTATTTTTCATCCTCTTTGACTTATATTACACTCATCACTTCACTTTATTATTTAAATAATTTCTTCTTTGCAAACACTTTGACTACTTTGACCTTTTGGGGCTTCTAGATGACTCATGAGGGTTCTCCAACTTCAAATCACCATAACTCTCTAACCGTGAGGAGTTATGTGAAGTTCCACATACCACAATAAATGGTATGACATGTAATATCCATCTATAATAGTCTTACCTTCAAATATATTAGAAAATCATACCATTATAAATCAAACAAACTTGGGCCCATTACCCAAACCTTTGTGCTACTGAAATTTGTTACCAGACTTTATTCAAGGGTTGACATCAATGAAAACCAACCCAATATATCAACATTGTATTCACATCCATATTCTCTACTTCAAAATCAAATGCAGCAGCAAAAAATAACATAAATCTAATATAAGTTAACTTGGCAACAGGAGAAAAATATCACCAAAATCAATTCCCTCAACCTAGGAATAACTATTTTCTACTAACCGAGCTTTCTATTTCTCCACTTTGATTTCTGCATTCAACTTTTTTTTAAATACCCATTTTCTTCCAATGGGATTTCTTCCATTCGACAACTCCAGTAGATCCCAAGCCTCATTCTTATCCAAGGATGTCATTTCTTCAACCATGGCCTTTTCCCACAGTTTTTCATCCTCTGAATCCATTACCTCCCTAACAGTTCTAGGATCATCGTCAGTAATAGACAAAGAAAAATTTGAATGCAAATCAGGTGGAGTATACCTTTCTGGTAGCCTTTTTTCCCACATTGATCTCCTCAATACTGAGTATGAGGATCTTCTTATTATTATTCATGTTCTTTTGTAGATTCTGATTCATCATCCTTTGGCTCAAACTCTATTTTCTCTTGTCCTTCCATACTTGGTAGGACTTCTTGTTTGAAAACAACCTTCATTTCTCTAAATACCACATCTTGGTTATACACAACCTTTTTAGTTTTTGGGTTCCAAACCTTATAACCTTTGAGATCATATTTATACCCAATAAAGATACACTTTTTAGCCTTCTTATCTAGCTTACTCCTATTTTCCTTTGGAACATGAACATAGGCCTCACAACCAAATACCTTGAGATGTGTGAGAGAATGTTTCTTACTAGTCCATACCTCACGTGGAGTCTTTTCATCCAGTGTTGATGAGGGTGATTGATTGACTAGGTAACATGCAGTACCCACTGCCTCTGCCCAAAACTCTTTCCCTAACCTGACACCACTAAGCATGCACCTTGATTTTTCCATCAGTGTCATGTTTATCCTTTATGCCACTCCATTTTGTTGAGGTGTATATGGATTAGTCTTCTTCTTTTCTATACCACACTTCTTAAAGAACTCTTCAAATTCATTCTCGCAAAAATCTTTGCCATTATATCTCCTCGACACCTTAATTATTTTCTCTGTTTGATTCTCAACAAGAGCCTTAAACTCTTTAAACTTGTTAAATACTTTAGATTTATTCCTGAGGAAATATATCAAAGTATTCCTCGACAATTCATTAATAAATTAGACATTGTACACATATTTTCCCAATGATGGAACCGTCACAGGTCCAAACACATCACTATGCACTAGCTATAAAATTCCTTCTTCCCTCATTGCACCATAGGGGAATCTTACCCGATTATGCTTCCCATATACAAAATGTTCACAGAAATAAAAATCAAGAGAGTAGTTAGACATACCTTCAAACATACCTTTACCATGTAGTAGTCGAAGACCCTTCTCTCTGATATGCCCCAGTCTTTGATGCCACAAAATAACCTTTTCTCCAGTGACTATATGAGTTTTTTCTTCTGCTGCTCCAATAGCAGGAACAATGGAACTATTACACCCATTACTAATAGTGTTTCCTTATAGCTTATACATAGTTCCAATCTGAACTCCCTTAAGCAACACCATTGCTCCTCGAACCATCCTTCAGGTTTCTTTTTCAAATATTGTTTTTACCCCTGCATCGTCCATTTTTCTTACATAAATCAAATTTCTTGCCAATCCTGGGATGTGAAGAACATGAAAAAATATTATAATACTTCCATCTATGAGAATTAACATGACTTTTACTCATCCTATGATTCTATTTTTTGAATCATCACCTAGGAAAACATTACCTCCATCATACCTTTTGTTATCACTACAGGAGTCTTTCCCTGACTGAAAAGGGAATGAGCATGGTAACTTAACTTATTCTCTCAATGTTTACTCAAGTGGATCAAGTCGGGTGACTGATACAAGGTTTACTCAATCAAAAAATGCATATACATAATCATATAGACAAGGCTTTTAGCTAACTCTATTCAGAGGATTTAATAAAGGTGAATGTGTGGAGAGATCTTATCCTATCAGCAGAAACATACATAAACAATATATATGAATGGCCAATATAATAAGCAAGGAATACTTGTAAATTTTAGTTTATTAGTGTAATGACAAGATGACAGTTCTCAAACACTAGATAATCATAAGAAATGAAATAAATCATTCAGATACAAGCATATAATGGACAAGAGGTAAATCTAAACATTATAGGCAAAAGAAGCTTATATTATGAAATGTTATGAGAAGTTTGGGAGTACAAGCAATCTATAATCCCCAAATTTGAACCCCATAATCTATAAAACTGATAGGATTTATAGCCTTTACAAGCAGTTTCAGATCCTCAAAATATGGATCTGATAACCTCTTCTCCTATCTCAAATTTGAACTTGTGAGGTGGCTGGAAAAGACAAAAATTTCTGGAAATATGCTTCTCAAAGATTGAACCACATCTCTCCAACCAAAACCATTGTGTACAAAATGGAAGAGGCTTTTGTATATTGGTTTGTTTTGAGAAAAAAACTTCTCTCATTTCTTTGAGATTCATTTTCATTTTCCCGATATCTGCATTTCAAAAACATGTGTCAAACAGGGAAATTATGAGATCCGAAAGTTAGGGCTCAGAGATGAATTTGATTCTCTCAATATATGAAACCTGTTTGAAAAATTAGAGAGTTTATTGTTCTTTGACATGTTAGAAACAAAAATCTCCGCCCGTTTCTTAAAATGATTCTCCATTCTCTCAAAATCATCGTTTGAAAATGATGACTCAGCGCAGTAAAAACAGACTTTTTTGCACTTTCGGTGGCTAAAATAGGCCCGAATTTCGGGTTTAAGCTGCTGAAAGATAGGGATTTCGGTGGCTTAGAAGATCTTTTGGGAAGGCGCTTAGCCACCAAAACCTGAGTTTTGGCTTTTTTGAAATAAAAACTGAATCCAATATTTTTCAATCTTTATTACAAACATAAGGCTCTAAAAAATGAACCTTAAAAAATTTAGAAATGTATTTTTCAATGACTTCCTATCACCTAAATAAACAAATTTGAATATGTTGTTTGAGGAAATAGCAACTGGCTCCTTCTGGGGATGAAAACCTCCCTACGAGGTTTCCAAGAACCTAGTAGTTCCAGTCGCCTTTAGCATTGGGCATGGAGTCATCTGGCTTATACAACCGATCTTCTGCAAACATGTAACTTGTCTGTAGCATTTACCATTGGGCTATGGAGTCGTTTGGCCTTTAGAAATGATCCCTTGCAAACCTGTAGTCTGCATGTAGCCCACCTGTAGCCTTTACAAAAGATATCTAGATCCTGGAAAACTTGATCAAATTTACTTAAAATGGAAAGTCAAAAACAGTTCCAAGAGAATAGGAAAATATCTTATTTACTAGGTCAACTCCTTATCTCAATTATCTTCATGTCCTTCAAAATATTCGATAGCTACAATAGATCCTTAGAGACTGATAGAGAATCGAAATTGACACCTTTTCCCAAAATATAGTTTTTTGCCAAAATTAGGTAGCAAATTTAATATTCTCCTCTTGTTGGCACCTTTTAAAACTAGAAGAGAAACCCAAAAATGATGCCTTTAATTATTATCTATCATTATAAAACATCCTCGAGGCATTTGGATGAGAAAATCTCAGATCTGTGCAAAAATGGTATCTTTCTGCCCTGTTATGTGCTTTCGGTGGCTAGGAGAGCCAAAATCTGTGCTTGTAAGCCACCAAAAGCTCCTCTTTCGATGGCTAATGAACAATTGAAATGTTTGCCTAAGCCACTGAATATTCTGCTTTATAACAGTTGACAAAATTTGCAAAAATGCATTTTCTCTTAACTTATTGATCTTTAAGGCTGCTCCTTTAAGTCTTCTGCAGTGACCATGCGACCTCTAATAGCTTGCACAGCCTATGTTTTGATGAATAACATACCCAGAAATGATACTACAAGCTAATAGTGATTGGTTATAGTCCAATCAAATAGTCAATGATGCCTCTATTTTAGATATTGATGCATCAGAAAGTAGATGAACATATTCAAATATCACAGTTCTCTTCTTATATCTAGTTTCACCTTTGAACATTTATGTAATCATACATTCCCTTTCCATCTTTGTGCACTAACTATGGGCTTTCCAAACCATTGAAGACGAAGATTTCTCTTTTAACTATGTTCTATTTATTCATGAAATCAATCAAATAAAAAAAAATCTACTTGTTGATAGGGAGAGCTTATTATCTCTGCCTACTCCTACTCTAACCAGATCTGCAAATTAATTAAGTGAAGGTTGACTTCCATAGTAGCCATTCAAGCAACTTTAAAACTAAAAGGACCTTTCCTCTGTCACCGATCAATAGATGATTTCTGAAATGTAATAATAGTGATAATAACTCACTCAAGAAGACATACTCACCCAAAAACATGTGCGAGCTAAGGAAATATGAAATTTCCAGGTTCTATGGAATGTATGATTCCATGAAGGCTACCACCGGATCTTTGAAAGGAAGATCAAAAACATATTGACCCACAAAAAACTCTTGCTCAGCCATGACTATTCCTTTGCTACAAAACTGATCACTTTCTGGTTCTCTTGATATCAACTTGTGATCATCAAAAACTACAATTTCCTCATCAGAATAATGCTCAGAAGATGATGATGGATCAATTTTTTAATGATAAGGACTATGATCAACAAGGAACATGTAATTTCCTATGAAATCATTGGTTACCATAGATTCATTTTGATTTACAAACTGATCATAAACTTCAGACTCATACCTGTCTCTGGAGTATTCTGCAAATGTTGAAGAGTTCAGATCTGAATTTGAAATGAGCTCATGTGCTTGTTGTTGTTCCAGATCTTCTTTACCTTATTTACCTTCCTATTCAAAATTTGAAGTGTACTGACATTCTTCTTTCTCATGTGCATGCAAATTTTCAAAGTCAACCCGCTCTTGGATCCTCTTGGAAACACGGATGTTCTCCTCCACTCCTTGAGCATCTTCAAACAACTGTGTTAAGGATGAAGACTTCCTTTCTAACAAGAGAAGAACTAAATCTGAATGTTGAGCCATAACATAGTACAACATGGAATCCATCTTAGTGGGTCGGATCTCCAAAGGCATGTCATGATAAATGCGATATAACCTTTGATTGAAGATAGGCAAAGCTTCATTCGGCTCTCTTTTCAAAGCATGAAAATCAACAAAGTAATAATCTAATGATTTTTTCTTGCCCCAATACTTCAAGAAAACATTAGAGAACTCTATCCACAAGCCAATAGAATCATCTCTCAGACCCTTAAACCATACAGCAATGTCTCTGATCAAGGACTTGGATAAAAATCTCATAAACACATCTTCATGAACAATCTCAAATGGCTCAACAAAATCCTCAAAGGATTCCAAGTGCCTCTCAGCTAAAACTTGTTTCTCTCCAGAAAACTGTGGAAGATATTCATAACAATCAAGAGGATAAGGATGAAGGAGATAGGGCAGCCTCAAAGGTTTGAACATCTTCATCCTGTTCTTAATTTGAAAAGTAGTGGGTTGATTATGAGAGCTAACATGTTGATGACAAGGTTCAACAGTAATGCCACAGGGTGTTGAGCTATGGACAAGGTTTGAATCAGTTTGGACCTCTGTAAGGTTACATGGCTGATCAGATTCAAGGGATATTTGAATACAATGATCATCATTATGAACGAGCTGAGGTATAGGTACTGAATCAACATCTACAATATAGGTAGTATGCAAATATTCTTCTTCTAAAGAAAGATATATACAAGAAGGATGATGATTTTCTGAATATACAAAATAGAAAAGAATTATCTTTACATGCAAAGGGAACATCATGAAAGAGTTGATAAAAAACAACAACAGTTCATGAAGAAGACTAATGAA
>ML811363.1:93150-104301 GCA_009831015.1 Picea engelmannii | reverse complement strand
AGATCCACTCCCTGTGGGGATTCATATGAAAGGATGCACCTGAGTCAACCATCCATGCCTCATGATTTGCATGTGTGCTTGAAGAAGCCAAGTACACGTCCCCTCCTTCTTCCTTGGAGGTATTTTCTTTTGTAGAGGGAGAACCTTCAAATCCCTTCACTTTCTCAACCCTTTTGGATCTACATTTCTTCTTTAAGTGAATTTCTTTCCCACATCTCCAACATACCTTTACAAACTTTCCAGGAGATTTAGATCTACCCTTACACTTAGATCTCCCACTTGAGGACTTGGATCTATTTCTTTTTCAGGGAGTGTCCCATTACAAATAATCCATTTGTGTTATGTCCTTCCATGTTCATCCATCTCATATCCTCTGGTAACAAGGATGAGACCACGTCATTGAAAATCAAGGTAGTTGTATTACTACCTATGGCCACAAACATACTATCCCACGAGTCTGGTAAAGAGCACATTGAACTAATACACTTGTCTTCATATGAAATTTTAATCTCAACAGATAACCATTGAATTACCACAATATTGAAGGTGTTCATATGCTCTATCAATGAGTCTCCATCTCTCATCCTCAAGTTATACAATGGTTTCCACAGGAATAGTTTATTTACCAGGGACTTAGAATGATACAAGTTCCCCAACTTATTCCTTAACTCCTTGGTTGTAGCTTCCCCTGACACATTCAGTAGTACTGAACTGAGAGACACAATCAGATTATGCTCTTTGCCTTCTGATCCAACTTTTTCTAGTCATGTTTTGACGTTCTTGTAGGTGCAGTACCTAGATCCACCACAATCCACTGATCTTTCTCTACCAACAAATCTTCCATCTTGAGCTTCCACAACTTAATTAAACTTTTCCCATTAAATTTCTCGATCTTTATTTCTGAACTCCTCGTCATTTATTTTCACTTGAAGAATCAATACCACAGATCTCCCATTGTAACAAGTCTTATCACAGTCTTGAGCCAAAACCCTGGCCATAAAGGCGTCCCTTTGTAGCCAATAATTTCTCTGATACCAAATGTATATTTTAACCTTGTACAATTATTTACTTCAAACAATTTTTCAATAAAAGAACAAAAAATGTATAATGGAAAATACACACATTACACAGATATTTTTTCCCCTGGAAACCCAAACCGGGAAAACCAACATATTCTATATTCATTCACATCATACATTATTTACAATAAAATATACATATAGGAGCCAACGGCATCCAAAACCCTAATCCAATGACCTGGATTAGTCAACAACCATAATTCCTTAACTGAAAAATAGAAAATCATCGGCGAAAAATCATATTCTGAAAAACCGTCCAAAAATGGACACGATGTAACAACCCAATTGATTTTTATTGATCATAGTTTGTTAAGTTAAATTAATTAATTATTAAAATAAATACAATGAATCTTTTTGCTATTTTATTATTTATAGTAGGTGAGGGAATTAATGAGTGGATAAGGCAGTTGGGGAATTGAATGAGGGGGAGGGATTCGAGAGAGGAGGATAAGGAAGAGGGGAGAGAACTTGGAAGGGGGTCTTTCTTTTGGGGGAAATGTTGGAAGATGAAGGCAAGGAGTAAATTTTGGAAGAGAGATGGAAGAAGGAGGATATTGGAGGACAAAGATTGTTTTGGGGGACTTTTACAGGGGCACTATTGTCGCTGAGAACTTTGGGCTCGGGGGCCAGGAAACCGCAAGGATTCCTAGAGCTAAGGAGTCGAAGAGGCTGTTCCTAGTTGGTTGGGAGGTAAATATTTAGTTTTGGGCAATTTGGGAAAGAAAAAGAACAAACATGAAAGGGGATAAATCAACCAACCTGCAGGTTGAGGTATGTATTTTACTAGTTGATATGTTGTTATTATGCTATCTATTTACTAGTTTATTCCTTTTATAAATAAAATCATGAACTAAATTGCAATCATTTCAGTAGGAAATTAGGAGATATTTGTTTTTTTGAGGCCTTGAAATAGAAGGCCTTACAAATGGTATCAGAGCCCGATTTCAGAACTGAAACCTAGGGCTTACCCACCTACAACCCTAGAAAACACAACTTGAACCCTTGGACATGTAGCTACCCTTTATTTATAGCCTTAAATAAACCATAAATAACCTAGAAATGACCTTGGAACCCTTAGGAAACTACCCAGAAAAGTATTGGAGAAGAGGGTGAGTGCAGCAGGGAAAATACCTTGCCACACCTCTTCCAGTCCCATGTCCACATGTTCCTTGTTCCACTGTTCCAAACCATGTACCTGTAAACATCCTCGCCTGCAAAAGAACAAGAGGAAATAATTATAAGGGTTAGATGCAAACAAAAACAAACAAAAAAATAGAAAATAGGTGTATATATAAATATTAAAAGAAAAATTATGGTCTTTGTATCCAAAACCCAAGTCGCAACCAATATCCAATGTCAAGGAATCAATGAGACTAAGTCATGAAGTAACACCAAGCACCAAATCTCGAGCTCAATACCAAGCGCCAAACCATCGAAGGGAGGATACAAAAAGGGAATTATTTTCCCAGCTAAGGGAGAGAGGCCACAAGCCATAACCAAGCCAACACACAAGTCCTGAGACCAAGCGCTAAGCCAAGCCACTGAGGAAAGGAGTGTAAGTGCATTGCATGTTTGGTCACAATCCAAGCACCCGAGAGCCATACACCCGAGAGGCATATAGGTGGCATGCCAAATCAAGCATCCAAGCTAGCGCCCAAGCCGAGACCAAGCTTCCCTAGCACTTAAACCCAACAAGAAGAGAGCCCGCGAGCTCACCAACCTGCATGCATCAAGAAGCAAAGCACTACACCCAAGACCAAGTGTTAAACATGAAGACCCAACACCACGCCAAGCCACGAAGGGAGAATTTCATGCTTTGAGCCTTTGCACTACGCGTTCGAGCTATCAAGCCCACAGTCAGAGGTGGTCATGGACCGACTTCCATGATCCAGCCGACAAACCATGAGGAGGATCTGATGTGGGACATTGTAAGTTCTCAACGCATCCACCGCCACCTACCCCATCCCCCCCCGCACGCACCACCACCAGCGCCAAACCACGACGAGGAAAGCCCATGGGTCCATTGGCCATGCACTTTTTCTTTGCATTTGAATCTCGGCAAGCCGAGTGGAGGGGGCACGCCTCTCCCATTGTGTTCTCTGCAGGCTCCTGAGGGAATCATAACCCCACCACTCATGAAATAACCTCGCCAATTTCTGGCTCACCTCTTATCCCTGCTAGGACAAATCGGCCTGAGATTCGTGAGGGAAGAGTGGTCGATTTGGGTAGCGAGAGGAAGAGTGGGGAGCGAGAGGAAGAATGGGGAGGGAAGAATGGTCGAGCGAGGGAAGAATGGGGAGCGAGAGGTGAGAAGATAGGGTTTTGTGGCGAGTATTATTTTATTGTATTTGTGATAATAGGGGGGGGGCACGTGGACCTCATGCTAGGTCCCGTGTTTCCCACCGTGAATTTGTTATTTCTTTCTTTCTTTATTTTATTTTATATTTATTTTATTATTTTGTTATATTAAATAAAAAAATTAACCTTTCTAAAATTTCTATTCAAATCCAAAACATTCATATAAATTTTCAATACTAAAAGTATCATTACTTTATTTAAACTACTTATCATAAATACAAAAATTATGACTTTCTCTCACTTAAGAATGTGGGAAACAACTCTTAAGGGCAGCTAAACGAAGTTAAAGTCCAAAAAATACGGAGGATGGATGAAAACAAATAAAAATATTCCAAACAATTTGTACACCAAAACAACACTCTAGCACCATTGAAGAAAAATATAAAACATCCAAGGAAAGGAAGGTTCCAATGCTTAAATCCATCAGTCCAATCCCTCTTAATTATTATTATATATTTTTTTGATATTCTAAACAAATAAATTTCTCATCATAAATGTTAAGAGGAGAGATCCTAGAAAACGACACCAACATAGATAGCATCATAGAGCGCCCACAGCACACCACGACCCACACCACCTGCAAAGAGCCCATCTCACAGAATTTCCTCAAATTTTGTGCCCAAAACTGAATTAGATGGTTGTACATTGAATGCTCTTCATTACCATCTTCACCTGTGCATTGTATTTATTAATAATGATTAGTGAGTTATGTTTTGCAATCTATTACATGGTTAATTTTGTAAATAGACTAGGTGTCATGTAACTTGTCTTTTGATAGGAATGGTTTCTTGTTATCTTTGAGATTTTGATGATAGCATTAAACATATTTAAAATATTGATATCGTTGGGGATTTCTAGTTCAACGCTTGTTAGTTAAACATTCTTTGGTCAATCTAACCTTGTGAAAAATGTCTAAAGAGTTGTTAAGATAAAGGTCATTGCAATGAAATTATAAGTCTCATTTGTTTTTCTACCTAGGTATAAATACAATGCAATTTCTATTGTTGTCATGAAGTTTTATATGAGGTTAAGGAATGTCAGAATAGTGCGAACTGTAACATGGATGAATGATTATGTGATGAAAGGAGTTTGGTATTTGCAAATTTCTTTGGTTTATTAGAATTATTAATCATTTAAGGAAGGGTTAGACGATTGGTTAAAAAGGTAAGTTAGGGTAATTGACGAGTGCCCCACAACGCTAGGTTACCTAGTAAGGAAAGAGGGTTAGAAAATTACCCGAACAAGTTACCAAGATTAGATTATTTTGACCTTGACCTTTAGCCACTCACCTTTTAGGAGTAATTTTGGTTTACAGACAAGTATAAGAAACTTACGCCTAACCCTATGTTTGCAAGTATAAGTTTGAGCAAAATAGGGAATGACTTACACTCTTTCCTGATAATCATTTGGTTTAATCCATATTTAGTTATTCAATATGGTTAGGACTCGGGGAAATAGAAGTTGAGGGTCATCGTCCAAGGACCACCAACGTCGTTGTTGCCACCATCATCATCTGAATTAGCTCTCATTTTGCACTCCTTAGAGCCTATTAATGAGACATTAAAGGGATTCTAGTCAGCAGATGTCGAAGTGGATCCCCCACCATATGGAGTGGGTAACCATGAAGCATCGAGGGACTGAGAGGGAGGGCCTCCACCAGGAGACATCACCACAGAACTACAGAATATCAATCTCCCATAGTTTTTTCAAGGTCGTGCAAGTGAACGTGCAGAGGCATGGTTGGAAGGAATGACGCGATGTTTCTCCTTAAGAGACCATTCTTCCACATCAAAGACGAAGATAGAGATATTTCAGTTGAGGGACAGTGCCTTGAACTAGTGGGGTAACCTAGAGAGGCAGTTACACCTTACCCAGACACCATCTCATGGGAGATTTTTGAGGAAAGGTTCCAAAGAAAATATTTTCCTGCGTACTACGAGGAACAACAGGTAGGAGCATTTCATGCTCTAGTTTATGGAAACAGGACCATGGAAGAGTACGAGATCAAGTTCATGGAGTTAGTAAAATATGTCTCGTACATGGATACCAATCAATGACAAGAACAACATTTTGTGTACAGATTATACCCTAAGATAAGGGCCATGGTACAGATGTGGAAACCATCGTCAACCGTTGAAGCAGTTGAAAATTATCATTACGCGGAGGAGCATATGATCTTAAATGGAGGTATGAGGTCAACCATTCCATGACATCCTGGATTCGTGGGGAAGGACCCTATGACTTTTTCCAGGGGAGGAAGCTCTAGGCCACTTCCTTATGGAAATAGAGTCGTTCCCAGAGAAGTTACAACATATTTCAATGGCAATGAGTGCATCATCTCACTCATCGCCAACAATGCAGGTAGGTCCATGACCTTCTCAGGGAGAAGCAAGTAGGGGTAGGGGTTCCAGGGGAAGGAACTTATTTCATAGACTGTCATAGGTCAGTCTGCAAGTTCCATCTCGTGTTACTTGTTGGGGGTTTGGAGGACCTCATTACCAGCGTGATTGTCCAAAGTCACAAATAGGCTTTGTGCATAGAGGAAAGGCCCCGATGGGAAGAGAGAGTAATAGCCACCAGATTTATGTAGCGGTTAATAACCTTCAAGTAGAGCATCAATCCACAGTGGTGGATTCGTCAGGTGTGCTAAATCATGTCAATGTTAAGATTTTATTTGATTTTGATGCTACAAATAGTTTCATTTCACCTTGTGCATGAGAAAAGTGTGGGTTGGAAGCCTACAAGCATGATGACTTTAAACAAGTTGAGATGGCTTTGGGGGATAAACAAGTGGTAGGACCTAGTGTCGATAATTGTCTAGTAGAACTGGGAGTGTGTACTACTATGTTGAAGTTGTACATCACTGCTCTAGGGACGTATGACCTAATCATTGGAATGGACTGGTTAGAATCACATCGAGCTATGGTAGAGTGTTTCACGAAAAGGGTGATTTGTGTTGACGATGAAGGAAGGTTACTAGAGATCCACGATATACGGAGGAAGGTGTCCCTATGCTTTATCTCGACCATGAAGGTTAAACATTGCATGAGGAAAGGTTGTCAATTATCTTTAGTGGAAGTAGTCAATGAAGGGAAAGGACCCTCCATGGATCAGTATCCAGTATTGTCGGAGTTTGAGGATGTTTTTCCGAAAGAGTTTTTTGGGTTACCTCTTGAGAGGGAGCTTGATTTTACCATTGAGATAAAACTTGGTGCAGATCCAATTTCCAAGACACCATATAGGATGACGGCACTAGAACTTTGTGAGTTGCAAATGTAGTTGAAGGAACTACTTGACTTAGGGATAATAAGGCCTAGTGTCTCACCTTCAGGTGCACTAGTAATTTTTTTCAGCAAGAAGTATGGTTCGTTACGACCGTGTATAGATTACAGGGACTTGAACTGTGCTACAGTGAAAAATAGGTACCCAATGCCACAGATAGATGATCTCTTTGATCGAATGAAAGGAGCAACAATTTTCTCAAAAATTAATATGCAATCAGGGTATCAATAGTTAAGGATTAAGGAAGGCGATATTCCTAAAACTGCCTTTCGAACTCGGTTTGAGCATTACGAGTTCGTTGTAGTAGCTTTTGGTTTGACCAATGCACCAACAGTATTCATGAGCCTCATGAATGGTGTATTCTAAAGGTACTTAGACTACTTTGTACAGGTCTTTCTAGATGATATCCTCATATATTCCAGGAATGAAAGAGAACACGAGGAACACTTGCAAGTTGTGTTGTCATGCCTTAGAGAGAACAAATTGTATGGAAATTCATCGAAGTGTTCTTTCTTCCAGAAAGAGATTCACTATTTAGGTCATATCATTTCCGGTGAAGGAATCTTTGTTTTCCCAGAAAAGGTGAACGCCATTATGGAATGGCTAGTGCCGAAAAATGTTCATGAGGTGAGAAGCTTCATGGGGCTAGTTGGTTATTATCGAGGTTTGTGGAAGGGTTCTCTAAGATAGAAAAACCCATCACCACCTTGGAGTGCAAGGGGGTCAGGTATGAATGGACAGAGGAATGTGATATTGCATTCATCAAGCTTAAGAGGTTACTAACCAGTGCATCAATTCTACGTGTTATATATGGAAAAATACTTCATAGTATACATGGATGCCTTGAAGAAAGGATTAGGTGTCATGCTAATGCAATATGGGGGAGTGATAGTGTATGTGTCAAGAAAGTTGAAGAAACATGAGGATCTTTACACTACTCATGATTTAGAGTTGACAGTTGTAATACTAGCTCTGAAGCTTTGGATGCATTATCTAGTGGGGCGAAGCTCTGAGCTCAAAACATACCATGAAAGCTTAAAGCATCTCTTCACTCAAATGGATCTCAATGCCAGGAAGAGGCGATGGAGTGAGTTTATGAGTGAGAATGATTTTGGAATTTTGTACAAAAAGGGAAAGGAGAATGTGGTTGCGGACGCCCTGAGAAGGAGACCACGTGTCTTCTCCTTGATTCCCTTAAAGGTTAATATGAGGGAGCGAGTGTTGGGGAAAATTCTTGGAGATAGTTGGTATTTAAAGGTTACTTCAACCCTCCAAAATGGGAGGAAATTAGATCCAAAGTATGAAGGATATAGCCTGGAAGAAGATGGATTATTAATATATCAGGGAAGGATGTACATCCCCAAAGGTGGGGATATTCAAAGCATCATACTCAAGGAAGCCCATAGATCACTTTATTGTGCACATCCGAGTGTGAAGAAAATGTATGCAAACATAAAGAAGTTTATCTTCTGGGTAGGCATGAAGCATGATGTAGTCAATTTCATCGCCAAGTTCCTAGAGTGTCAACAAGTGAAGGTTGACCATCACCACCCGCCAAGTCTCCTACAAACGCATGATGTTCCTATGTCCAAGTGGGAAGTCATTTCCATGGATGATTTTAGGGGCTAAATTTCTCTCATGGGCTAATTTGCTATGGTTTTTCCAAAAACAAGATTCGCTATTTTAAAAATGATTCGCCCAAATTCTATAGGATAAAATTATTTTACCTTAAAATTCGCCAAAACTTTATAAAAACTATATAAAATCGTTATAAATTTGAATATTTTTACAAAAATATCGCTAAACATTTATAGTTGGCATATGAAGGATTAGTAAGATTTGCCAAGGTTTCTACATTTTGAAACAAATTTCCATCCTTAAAATCATCCCTAGTCATTTCTATTTATTTTGTTGTGGGATTGCCACTCACATCACACAGACACAATGCCATTCTTGTGATAGTTGATAATTTTACCAAGAATGCACATTTTATTCCGATTAGAGACACTTATGATGTCACTGATGTGGCGTGCATTTTTATAAGTGAGGCCATCCATATGCATGGTTTACCCAAGAAGATCATTTCAGATAGGGACTCATGATTCACATCTAGGTTTTGGATAAGTTTATAGTCAGCGATGGGAACTCAGATGAACTTAAGCACAACATATCATCCTGAAATAGATGGGAAAACAGAGAGAGTAAATCAGGTTATGGAAGACATGCTTAGGATGTATGTTATGGATAATCAAACTCATTGGGAGAAGTACCTTCCTTTGGTAGATTTCACCTACAATAATAGTTTTCATATCTCCGTTGGAATACCACCCTATGAAGATTTGTATGGAAGGCCATGCAACATCGTTGAGTTGGGAAAGGTTAGAAGACTGAGTGACGGTTGGGCCAGAATTTATTCAAGAGATGGAGGAATAGGTGATTCAGATTAGGTAGTGACTAAAGGAAGCACATGATAGAAAAAACATTTACGTTAATGCACATAGGAATGACTGGATTTATAAAGTGGGAGATCAAGTTTTCATTCGTATCAGGCCTAATAAGAGTATAATTGGGTTCGAAAAGGGGACAAAGTTGTCGCCTCGATTTATGGGACCATTCAAAATCCAAGAGAGAATTTGACATGTTGTCTATCGTCTCATACTGCCACCCCACTTTCATAAAACTCATAATGTTTTTCATGTATCTGTTCTATTTCATTATGTTGCTAACGAATCTCATAAACTGAATTGGAAGGAATTGCAAGTATCAGATGCGGGAACCCTCATGGTTGAACCATTACGCGTATTGGACCATAGGGTCCGACAGCTCAGGAGTCGTCTGGTAGAACAAGTTAAGGTCTAGTGGAACAAGTATAGCCTAGGATATTCTACTTGGGAGGATGCAAAGACCTTACGACGAGATCATCCCTCACTTTTTTTACCACCTCGGGAATATGTTTCCCGAAGGTTGGGTGTATGTAATGCCACCTTTTGACTTAGATAGCTAGAATTACTTAAGGCCTAATCATCTTTTATTTTTTATTAACTGTGAAACTATTAATGATACACTTGAAATTTTAAGACATATGGACCTATGTGAATGTCAATTCTATGAATGCTTATCGTTATTTGAATTATGATGGAGATTATGCAATCTATTTATAACTTGAAAATTTTGACATTTAAAGTTGTTGGTTTGTGGATACCAAATTGAGGATATGATTAAATGCATTTACATGATGATAATGCATGGATATGTATGAGTTTGTGTTATAGACTAATCTGCGGGTCAATGGGATATGAAATAGCCAAAGGATAATGATAATAAAACGTTGATGTCGTGAACATTGACTAAGAAAAAGTATGGTATGAATCTTTGTATGTGAAATTATGTTGGTTCAAATGCATTGCTATGATATGTGGAAAAGTGCAGGTTTTTCAAGTGGCAAGACTACCTAAAACTGAATATAGAATGACAAAATTCCCAACAACACAATGCCACTGTATGGTCCATGGAAGGGTGTTGACCCTAGTTATATTAGGAGGGGTGGAGGCATTTCCCACCGTGTATCCTCTGAAACATGTAGTCATGGGAGGACGGTGTTAGCTCATGCTCCCCTAGATGTGTGATGATGACTGTCAGTTTCTTGTTGGGGAAGCTTGGTCAAGAGAGTTGTCACTTCTGCTTACGGGTTCTATATGGAGTTAGGTCAATATAGTTGAAGCTCCAAGATAGTCCAACAGAGGAAGGATAGGGAAGGAATATGGAAGTAGGTTAGGGAGGAAGGATAACTAGAAGTAGTTGAGAGTGTGTGGAGTTTTCACCTTATAGTAGAATTTCTTGATTTCCTCTTGTTGAAATATATATATATATATATATATATATATATATATATATATATATTTGTTTAACTGAACTACAATTATATAAGTGAATGTTGCTTGTGCTAAATTATTATAATTGAGGGATTTTGCGAACATTTTAAATGGTTTACTATACTTTATGAAATGAATGGTATTGTTGATTGGATTGGACGCATACAAGAATTAATTTAGGTGTGATAATTATTGTCATTAGTACATGTGCAAGTCTTGTATGTGCTAGCTACACATGCATGCGTTGTACATATACACTAGTGTGTATAAGTGTTTTAAAATGATGATGTTATTTATCTGATATGGATGTATGAATCATGTATCATTACCCTTTTATTGTAAATTATTCTAACTTCGGGATGAAGTTTATTGAAGGGTGAGTGTATGTAACAACCCAATTGATTTTTATTGATCATAGTTTGTTAAGTTAAATTAATTAATTATTAAAATAAATACAATGAATCTTTTCACTATTTTATTATTTATGATAGGTGAGGGAATTAATGAGGGGATAAGGAAAATGGGGAATTGAATGAGGGGGAGGGATTTGAGAGAGGAGG
>ML811363.1:79085-90549 GCA_009831015.1 Picea engelmannii | reverse complement strand
TGGAAGCAGTGAGGCTTTAGAGGCTTCTCACAGGACTTCATCCGAGACATGGTGCAGATGAAGCTGTAAGGCTTCAACACATGGACGAGCATATTGGTGACATTCATGGCATCTAAAAAATGTTTACCATCATCCAATTGGCTAGTTGGTGAACTTCTCTATTGATGTGAATGTCTTCCCTTGTTGGGAGGGAATGTTGATATGATTACATCATGGACAATCATTCTCCCTGTGTCACAAATAGTGAGTGGGTTGGTGAGAATGGTCCAAGAAAGTGTTGATATCTTCTAGAAGGGAGAAGTAAATCTCCAGTACATCTCCACTAATTATCAGATAGATGATATTTTAACGGAGCCCTTGTCCAAGGGAAAGTTGATATACTTCAGGGGAAGGTTGGGGCTTGCGGAGATTACTCACTTGGTTAAGAGAGAGTGTTGATATTCTTGCATTATGGATAGTCAGTGTGTTGCTGGACTGACATTATCCCCGTGGAGAATGGTCCAAGTTGGACAAATTGTTGATGTATCATGGATTGACATTTTCTGTGGAAAATGATCCAGGACTAACATTCTCCTATGGCACATATGGTGACCTAATCAGAATGAATGGTCCACCCCCTATGGCACAGATGGTGACCTGATTAGGGAGGTTGGTAAAGGAATAACATTTTCTCTATGGCACATATGGTGACTTGATTAGAGAAAATGGTTTGGGACTGACATTCTTTTATGGCACATGTAGTGACATGATTAGAAGAATGGTCCTTGTATCCCATGGCGTGACTTTCAACATATGGAAGGATTGGCATTCTTCATGTGGCCCAGATGGCGATTTGATCAGGAAGAATGGTCCTTGTAGTCACGGGACACTCTGTTGAGTGCGTGACAATTGTGGGACACTCAGTTGAGTGTGCAGGTTTCAACAATTTACTTATTCAAGCATCATTCATGATTACTCAAATGAAGTATGGCCCAAAGAGTTGATTCCATATGATGTGCCATATGATAGGTCGTTGTTGATGTTGCAGATGATGATGATGACGATTTTTTTATGTGTGCTACTATGGTGGTTATGTACCACTGGTAGAGACTGTGTGTCTCTAGACAGTAGTTGTGTGATACTACGGTGATTCTGTAACACTGGCGAAGACTATGTGTCTCTGGACAGTAGTTGTGTGATACTACAGTGGTTATGTAACACTGGCGGAGACTGTGTGTCACTGGACAGTAGTTGTATGCTACTATGGTGGTTGTACCACTGGCAGAGACTGTGTGTCTCTGGACAGTAGTTGTGTGCTACTAGCAATGGTTGTGTACCACTAGCGGTGATTGTGTATCACTAGATAGTAGTTGTGTACTACCATGGCTTGGTACATTCATGTTATATTGGATGGCATTGTAGTAGTTGTGTGCTACTAGTTGATTTCCATGGAAACTACCAGATCACTCGGGAGCAACTGTATGTTTCTTGATCACAGAGAGTGTGACGAATTATTTGAGCTATCGATGGCATGGTAGTAGTTGTGTGCTACTAGTTGATTGCAGAGTAGTCAGTGGACTACTAGATAAAGACATCGTGGAAAGATACCTCCCTAGCTAAGAGGGAGTGTCGATGTTTCAGTAGTTGCGGGAAGAACTTTCCTCTAGACAACCTTTCTTATAAGAGAATAAGATTGTGAAAGTCGAGGAAGACCATTGAACATCAAGAGAATATCTCAAAGAGAGTCAATTGGTTCAAAGGGAGAGACAGAGGGAGTTTCCCCTCGGTTTTGGTGGGAGAGAGACATCTCCCAGAACTGACAGACAAGTGTCATGAGTCTAGGTCGAAGTTTGTATACTTCATAAACATGCTTGGCATGATGAAGAATGTCTCCCTCGCTGAGAGGAGTGTTGATGTTTGGGAAGCATCGGGAATACATTCTCCTAGATTAATGAGTAGTATATATATATATATATATATATAATAATAAGTAGTTATTTATTATCCAAGGGACACATCCTTTCATGGATGGTCACCATATGTTCTCTATATATGGAACACTCATGATTGTAATAATATATCGATCATATATCATCTCATATTATATCATATAGAAAAATCAACACCTCGTGCAAGTCTCTTAAGCAAAAACATACACCAAATGATGAAGAGTCAATGTTGTCCAGCTTGATGGGAATACAATGGCCCAAACATTTTAAGCATGGATATGAATTCCATAATTAAGCGATTGAATGTTGTAACCCTATCAAGAGGGGTAGACATCCAAGAGAAAAAACAAATAGTGAGGTGCAAAAATGAAGGTATACTACAAACCTTCAGGCCTTAGTCGTTGCCTATTTTTAGACCACCTCCTTCTTTAAGGTTGACACTCGAAAATGTTCAATTTTGCTTATGGGCATTGTTTTTCTCATTTCTCAGATGGAGATCCTATGGAAAGACAAATAACAATGAAAAGAAATGAAAGCACACTACAAACAATGAATGGATTGAAATCACATCCCAGAATTATTATTAAATATTTTACTAGTCAAAAAAATTTGAATTTTTGTTTTTGTCCACAATAACATAAATAATGGGTCATTTCAAAAATAAAATCAGAAATAAGGAAGCACTAGCTCAAAAATTCTACCAGAATTGAAATTGGGCATGTTGCTCTAGGCAGTCATGTACTGTCAAATGGATAACTTTGCACACAAGATGAATTTTGAATCAGATAACCCAAACAAGATACTACACACAACATCCATATATAGTTTCTTTGAATTACATGAATCAAATTTGAAAAAAATAAAATGAAGCAAGCATTCAGTGGCTTACACTCTAACAACGATAAATTTGCATAAATGGAGGCCGAGGAAGAGGAGGAAGAGAGTTCCCCTTTTACACGATCACCTCAACTCAAGAGAGGAAATAGTACTCGAAGATGTAGAAACAAAGAAAAAACATTTACTTTATACACATAGATCCATAGAGAGACCAACATAGAGACACTTTAGGTCTAGAACTCAAAGACACTTAAGGTATAGAACTAACGAGAAAGAAGGGTTTCATGTGTCATCTTGTACTTTTAGGAAAATTCATTATATCTTCTTTCCAGGGAACTGCAATTATTAATATCATCAATTCCAAAGATGGGTTTCCTATATCTTCTAATACTGAATAAGCAGATTCATTATATCTTGTAGTACATCTCCTTGGTTTTTGTTTTATTAGACATATTTGATTGATTCGAATTAAGGGTTGGTTGGAGGGTTCCTACTTCCAAGGCAATAGGTCTGCTCTTGGGTTAGCAATATTCAACCTAGTAAGCAATATTGAATGCTGTAATAGATGGATTATCTAGAGTAAAACCTGAAAACAATTTATATCCGATGTCAAATAATCCACCTACGACAGACAACATTGAATGCTGCATAGCAGTTTGGATATTGGCATCCATGCTCCTCACTATATTTCCAAATCCCTTGCCAGCCCTTTATACTGAATTTTGAATTAATATGTGCATTTCCTAAGAAAACTATAAAAACAAAAATTTGAATAATTTTTGTCGAGGGGATTGTAATGGGGTTTGTCGTACCTTTGACAGAAATGGCCAATGTTCGGATATTTGAATCGTAAGCACCCGTCACAATTGTCAAATGTTTAGATATTCAATCGACACAACATATAAAGTGAAGTAATTGAAGTGTCGGACTGACATTCCCAGTCTTACAAGCATTCGATACTGTAAGCTAAACTAGCAAGTAACTAAACTCTCACAGATAATATCACCCAATCAAATCTAAAATGAATATTTTATTCTTATCCGAACTCACCCACGTCAGTTATCACTCATCTTTACTATCAGCCCAGCCAACTGCCATGAAATTTAAAGCAGTGCTGCCAATAATTGGGAACGATCAAAGGTGCGACAAACCCCATTACCATCCCCTCTACAATAGCATTCGGTAATAGATATCCATCATGGGGAATTTTATATAGATTATGAGTGGATAAAAACAATAAAAAATAGTTTTTTTTTTTTATGAATACATTAATTTATATATTCACCATCTCTTTTTCTATAGAAAATTGCACATTATATTTATAATAATATAATCCTTTTATAGCGACTGTTTCATTACAAGACTTGTGATACCATACAAAACTATACCTTTTTATCATTCATTGTTTCAACACGAGACCAATGTCTATCAAAAAAAAACTAAGCATCTATCTCACATGGGTACTAATCCCACAATAACATAACAAGACTATAAAATCTCAACTAATACCCTTGGCAAAAATATTATGTTCCATATACAAGCCAGCTACCAAGTCATCAGACAATTACAAAAACCATTATCAAAAAAAAAAAACTAGAGATTCCAATATTACAGCTTCAGGATAAAACTAGGACCCTCCAATCCACCAGACCATTTGTTGTAGGTGATATGACCCACTGGTGAGTTTAGTGTTATTTTTGACAAACCATCAGCCACAGTGTTATTTTCTCGATAAATATGAGCGAAAGAAATTGACTTAAAAAAAGACAATAAGTCAATGATTCTATTTTTCCAGCGCTCCAGATTGGCCACCCGTAGAATACCTTTACCTTTAAGCCAATTAATGACAATCAAAGAGTCCCCCATCAAATGTAGATCCTGAATACCGAGGCTTTTTGCTAAAGTGATGGCTGCCCATGCTCCCAGAAGCTCCGCCTTCGAATTAGTACCTCAAATACAATTTAGAGTCCAATGAAATTCCTCTATATTGTTTAATTTGATAACTCCTCCTACTCCACACGGATTTCTATTGAATTGTGAGGCTCCATCGAACCAAGCTAGTACCTTATCATCATGGTATGTAATCGGTTGAGTTCTTTTTGAAGAGGCCAATGATATACTCTGCTTCGCATCTACAAAACCTGTTGCAAGAAAAAGAATTCTTTTTACCGAGGGTAATTTATCTTCAAAAAGTTTTTTGTTTATGTCCTTCCATATAAACCAACAGATGAGTGTGGAAACCTCTCTGATTGGTTTATTCTGATATGACCAATTATGTAAACATTCACTAACAGAAACACCATTCCATCCCTTTTCTAAATTAAAACTCTGCTTAACTTCTTTCCAAATAGAAATTGTGAATGGGCAACTCACAAAAACATGATAGCTCGATTCCTCATTTCTTCCACATAGACAACACATGCCAGCACCATACCAGCCCCTCCTCTGAAGTTTTTCCCAAGTAAGAACCTTATTCTCCATTAATATCCATAAGAAGAGTTTGATCTTTAATGGGCAGCTCCATTTCCATAACTGAATTCTCCAACCTTCTGCCTTCCTCGGCCAAAATTTGTTTGACAGAGTATTATAAACATTTTTAACCCCGTAACTTTCCCACTCGTTGCCCAGATCCCCTTCTAGACCCAGATCATTGCTCGTGACCCAATTATGCCCCAACAAACTTACTGAAGAAGGTCGACTCGCTTGAAAAAGAAAGTAGACATGTTTTCTATTTAATTTATGAATCAGGTCCTCCGAAAGAAAAGACGCTTCAATCAAACCACTAATACAATCTCTACCAATAATAATTGATGTTCTGGCGCCGACATTCCATGCTATCTTGTGCATAATAATTGGCAAAGTATTGAGAATATTTTTCCGTGATTGTGATCCAAAGGGAGTAAAGTTCACAGCCGATCTCAACCAAGTGCTAACTGGAACCTGAGGAAGATATTTCTCTTTGATAACCCTTTTCCATATTCTGGGCTTCAATAATGCTCGCCAAAGTGTATTAGTAGCCTGTGCTCTATAAAAGATAAATATGTTACATAAGCCCCATCCTCCTAGCTTCTTGGGTTTAGCTAAAAAATGCCAATTACAAAGATGATAGCACTTTTTTTTATTTATTTCCAGCCCACAGATAATCAAAACTAAGTCTACGTAACTTAGTTAGCACCATTACAGAAATATGAGCAAGAGTCATCCAATAGACCGGTAAACTCTCAAGCATAGCTTTTATAATAATTAGGTGACCTCCCAAACTAAGCCACTTATTACACTAATGGTTGATCCTCGCTTCAAACCTGTCAACTAACCACTGCCAATCCATGGTATTATAGCCTCCTGGTTTCATCAGATAACCCAAATATTTAAAACCATAGTTAAGGTCTTGGACAGAAAAACCAAGAGCATCTACAATTCTTTGAAGAGAAACAAAGTCGACACCCTCATGCATAATAGTGGACTTTTGTTTATTAATGATCAAACCTAATGCTCGACAAAACACTTGTAGTATACTTTGAATTTTTTCCCACTTGGCTAAAGATGTTTCTGAAATAATAAGAATATCGTCTACAAATAGTAAATGGAGGATCCTAATCATAATAGATACTTTAATTCATGTTATATAACCCTCATATTTTTCTTTCTTTAACGCTAGACTAAGTCCCTCCATTACTAAGATAAATAATAACGGAGATAGAGGACATCCCTGTGTCAAACCCTTGTTGTTTTTTAAGAAATTTGTTGCCTCTTTGTTTATTAATGTAGCATAAGTAGTGGAGATTTCGTAGGCCATAATCCAATTCATAGTCTTTAACCCAAAACCACATTGATGAAGAATCAACCTTAAAAAATCCTAGCTAGTACAGTCGTAAGCCTTTCTCAAGTCAATTTTAAGGATCAGTGCTTTCATTTTCTTTTCTCTAATGCTATGAAGACATTCCTGAGCTATTCCTATAGCATCCAAAAAAATTTGACCCTTGAGAAAACGAAGTTGTTCTTCTGATAGAACTCTGGATAGAATAGGTCGAAGTCTTTTAGCAATGATTTTCAAAATGATTTTGTAACAAAGGTTACAAAGGGAGATTGATCTGAAATCATTGAATACTATAGGTTTATTAACTTTTGGAATCAAATCCACAAAGGTAGAGTTGATCGCAGGAATGATCTCCCCTTTCAACCTTGTTTGTTCGACCATATCCACCAAGTCCTAACCAACCATCTCAAAAAATAAATGGTAGAATTTGACAATCCAACCATCTGGTCTAGGACTTTTGTCCCTGGAATAACCTTTAATAACTTCAAATAATTCATCCTTTATTACTCTTTTCTCTAATTCCTGAACCTCTAGAGCAGTTACAAAGGTAGGATAAAGTCTTACTGAATTCAATCGTTCCTCCATGAAATACTGATCAATGTCATCGTAAAAAGAACTGAAATGTCTGACTGATTTCTATCAAATTATAGCTTTGACAGTTTTAAAGAATCCTCCATAGTAGTAATACCCAAATTTATATTAGTGTAGATTGATTCAATAGCTTCTTCAGTTTTTGACAGGTCTTCCTAATCCTTAATTATTTTCTCTTTGGCCCAATCCTTAATTCTTAATTTCAGCATTGATAGCTTGTTGACCAATCTCTTTTGAGCTCCATCTATAAATAAATGTTGGGGGTCATTCCATACCTACCTAACAACATTACCGAAAGTATCATCCTTTAACCATTCCGGGTTTAATTTGAAGGGATAAGCAACTGATGCAAAACATGATCTGAAGTCCATCAAAACTGGAGCATGATCAGAAAAAAAGGAATACTCAACCCAAGTTCGAAATTTCTTCATACTAAGCATTAATGATGAGTTTCATATACATTTTGAATCCACAGAACAATAAAAAATTATTAATACATTAATGATGATTAAATTATTAATATATTAATGATGATTATCTTGAATATATATAAATGACTTAGTTTAAATGTTGTATGAAATGATTCTTTTCAGATGATATTTTTCTGGGGATATTTGTTGGAAATCCAGCCAAAAAATTGTTAGATCTATAAATTTGAATGATTATTTCTGTATAATCCAAATGCTATAGGAGTTTTTTAGCATATTGGTTCCATTTCTGTATTCATAAATGGATTTTAAACAACATGATTTCAAGAAAATTTATATCACCAATGTCACCTCTACAGACATATCTAAATTATCTCATTTCAACAACCAATAAAACAACCTTACAATTTATACAACAAAAAAATAATGTAATTGGATTAACCTCTACCGGAATGGGGAATGATCATGATTGTCATTGATCCTTAGCCAAGTTTTCTTCAATATAAAACATAGTGTCATTTTCTTGGTTCAAATTACAAATGGAAACTCAACGTCTCTACAACATTCTCGATCTCAATTGTCTACTTAACATGACACAACACGTTAAATCCTATCTGACTCAAAGGGTACATAATAATAATAATAATCTATTTTTAAGGTCACGACCAAGTCAAACACCAAATTGGTGTATGATACCACCTCCGACCAACTATTTTACTGGTAAAGTCTACGAAGGTATACATACCCTAACCCCCTCTGAATTTGAACTTGTGATCTCTTAGGAGGAAACACATGTTCTTAACCATACTAATATGAAATCAGAGATATATATTTGGGCTTATAAGGCTCAAAATCTTTAATTAAATCATGCAGGACACTCACGTATTTAATAATTTCAATGTGTTAGCAGGACAACTTACCAATGTTTTGATTTTTCAATCTAATTATTTGTTTCTTCCATGCTAGTCTCCCACACCCATTTATTTTCCTTCTTATATCTAGGATGGATTTGATCTAACGACCTCTATCTGTTATTGAATTAGGGTTTCTTTTTTTTTCTTTAATTTTGATTTTTTGTTTTCCAGGGACTATTTTGTAGAGATTTGTGCAAACCTCCAAATTAAATTTTAGAGAGTCATTTGGTGTTTGGTAGGACTGTCAACTTGGAGGGCGGGTGCAGAGGAGGAATGGAAGGAGAGGGGACAAGGCATGGGCAGAGGAGTGGGTGAGGCATACGACAACAAGGGGGTGTGCAATGTGGTAGGCAATGGAGGAGGGGAGGTTAAGTTAGGAAGATGTCGAGAAGGAGAAGAGGAGGGATGACCATGCACTAGGGGAGGTTGGGGTGTTATATAATGATGAGTAGAGGTGCACGTGAGTGTTAGATAAGGATGATTATAGGTGGTGGGAAACCTGAGGATTTATTTGAATTGGATCATCATATAATTTGGCATCTATCTTGGTACTTAGGTGGAAAATTGGATGAATCTTCTTGTAGGGTCATTTTAGCACATGTCCAGGTTTGGAAAATTGGGTTAGAAACCCTGTGTTTGAGGCATTAAATAGATTTTTATTTTTATTTTAAACTCTCTCGATTCTCCTCACAATGTTCTACACATCGATACCTTTCCCTCAATGGGAGATGGTATGTGAAATTTATACCTCCCTCAAATTGACTTACTTTGTTGACCAACAAGGTATGTGTGGATTCCATGTCACCCTCATTATTGGAACTTGTGGGGCTAGAAAATTGAATAAGATTCTAGAAGGTCCAAAACTTATCACTAATTGAGGGTTGAGGAAGTAAAAAACCTAACCATAAACTGAAATACCCACCCACAAGGAGGAGAAGGATTTCCATTCTTTTGTATTGCACTTGTTCCATAGTCGAGTAGAGCATCCAAGGAGTGTATATTAATATCGTATTATAGGAGGGAAGTAGGACATTCATGCCATAATGTTGAAGGTAACTCCATACTAAGTACCCCTTTCTTTGTACTTGCATTTCATAACTGAAGAAAAGAGAGTAGAACATAGGCCTCACCTTCTAGTTAGGTTTTCTCTCTTATTTGGTTTTCTATGATATATCTTTTGTTCTTTTGTGAGGATGGTGTGTATATTTTCCTGTTAATAAGATAGCAATAATTAATATAAGATTTGTTATGACGAATTTTTCCAGTGGAATATCCATATTTACAAATCATATTGGTATGCCATCTTTCTTTGGAGTATTTGTGGGAAGTTGCAAGATCCACTTTTGTCTCTTCCATGGGAGGGTCTAATTCAACAATTGATATTCTTCCTTGGCTCCAACCCACCAGGTTGGTTTTTGTTGGTACTTCCTAACTTGCCTTTACCCCTTTTAGCGGTTTTTTTCTAAATGTTTATTTCAAAGCAAGCTCTACAAATGAAAGAGACATGTTCATAATCAATCTTTTGTGAAATTATTTATAACAGAAAACCTTCCCTGAAGTCCATTTCCTCTCATATTCAAGCATATGTTGTGGTGCTTCAATTATGTGTTTATAACTTCTATAACGATTTTCAAAATTAATTTTCTAATGGATCAAAGAGAGTCTGAACCCCAAAAATGAAAACACATATTTGGAAGTCTAACCCGGACAAGATCCAAGGAAAGGGTATTTATCATTGGGTTGAAAGATAGTGTCCATGGTTTCATACATAATCTCAAATTTCCCCATAAAAAGGGCCCTAGACTAAGAATCAATTCCATTTCTTCTACAAGATCAAACTCAGCAATGAAGGCCCCCAGGGTGTAGAACAATCGGTGATGGAGTTTACTGTTAAGGCACTCAGTTATGTGAAGTCATTGGTTTGAAACCCTTGACTATCCTTGTGTGTCGTGTGAAGGGAAACGTTGGCATGCCTGGGGTTATAGTGGTATTAGTCGGATAACACGATCACGTGTCACACAAGTATGTGCCCGACTAATTGTTGATTTCCCCAATAAAAAAAAAAATCAACAATGAAGAACCCCATTTCACGTGGATAAATAAAAACCTCCTTTATTAACTTAGGTTTCTAGGAGTTCAAAATCTATTTGTGAAGATCAACTAAGTGAGGCCAGAGACCCTTGAATCATCACACAAGACCATTGGTTTTGTAAAAGGTTGTCTGGACTACAACATCTTTCACTATCAAAAATTTATGGCTAGAGCCTCCTGAACTAAAATATGAGGAGAATGCAAGACATTCTTCACAATATCAATGAAAGAAGCCTTACCCGAATTACCATTTGAAGGAAGAGGTCCATATCTACATTCATTGTCCATGTTGGCTTCCACATACTATCCAAGAGTAGCTTCAACGTGAGTGCCAAATGCACCAGAGAGGAAAACAAAGATGAAACAAAATGAGTCGTCTCCATGCAAAAGTAAAAAACACCAAGGGTGAAGAACCGATCAAAATTGTTACCACCCAAGGATATTTCTTGGAATCTATGCGTGATGAACTTTGTTCCTCAATGACTTCAACTCCAGGATAAAGAATGTTCCAAAATAAGTGTTGTAATTAAGTAATCTTATTATAAATTATTTTATTTCTATAATTCATTACAAAATCATTAATTATTAATATTGAAAAGTTTTTAATAAAAAATATATTTTTAATCCATTTTTTGTATTAAATTTTATTTGTTTAAATTTATACTAACTTTGAAATTGGGCATGCGCAAGCTAATGATGGTCTCTCATGATGCATTAGTTGCAATGAAAACATGAAAAAAAAACAATATGTTAACTTGGATGGATTATTCAGGGTACTTTACAATAAATTTGAATATGGTGTAATAAAATGAAACTTAGGATTTATCGAATTAGATTTCCGAATATACAACTTTTATT
>ML811363.1:62203-77548 GCA_009831015.1 Picea engelmannii | reverse complement strand
TGATAAAATGTGATTACAATAGATGTTATACTAAATTGTAAACACTCGCTTATCAAGGAGTAACATAAAGAAAACTAGAGATATGGAATACAAAAGAAGCACATAACTCAAACTACACAAAAATTGGAATCCCTGTCTGCACTTGTATTAATACTCACAAAAGGATGAGTTTTATTAGTTACAATATGGCAATAAGTGACTCGTGTTAAGTCTTTGAAATATGTATTTATACAAAAAATGTTCTCAAATCTAAGTGGTTGGAATTCTCCTTATTTCTAAAACAGAAAATATTACAATATGTGAAATTTGAAACGCTTCACTTGCATCTCCCCTGTCTCTTCGCCAAGCTAGAAGAGACATTTCTCCTTCTTGTTCTCCATCTCATAAACAACTGGTCTCTAATCATGATCTGAGTATATGATATGCCCACATAGTGTCATTTGTTCCCGGATGTGTTGGCTTTCCCCTCCTCGACACATTTCACACATTTGCCTATGAACTGCACCACTAATCGGGAAGGCTGAGTTGTGTCATTTGCCTCAAAAGTATACAAATTCTTCTCTAAGTGAGGCAGCCTATCTCCCATTCTCTTGTCTTCTGAATATGTAGATTGTAGTTGTAGACTATGACCAACTATACATTTATGAATATGGGTAATATCAATTTATTTCAACTGTAATATTTCATCTCGAGCCTCTTCCATGTTTGTCCTGAAACTAAGTTGATTTTTTTCTATGTCAACTTGCCCCAGGACCTCAAAGATATTATCTTTGTTGAGGCCTAATGATTATTTTTTGAGTGAATGTAATTATTCTTCACAAGTTTTCTTCACTTCCTTAGCTAATATTTTACTTTCAGCTATGTTAGCCTCCCAGGTCTTCAGTATTATATCGCCTCTAGTTTTCTCCAAAAGAGACAATCTAAAGATCATGGCTACTTCTTCTCTTACTGATGACACAAATGCCTCCTGGAAAGTAGCTCGAGCAGCGATGGCCTCTTTCTCCTTTAAGAAAATTTTATTTAAGGATTGATCTACCACCCGAAAATGGTTTTGGACAGCTTCCACCTTAGCAAAAAGGCTTTGTTGTGCTGATTCTAGTTTTTCATGCACCTCCAGTGCCTGAGCTTGGAAAACTACCATATCTACAGCCGTGTTTTCAGTTAGGTTTATTTTGTCTTGTAGTCGTTTTACCAACTCTCCTTGTTGACTGGCCCATTCTCTACTTGCCTGTGCATTTTTATGCATTTAGCCAAGACTGAGTTTGAGATGCTAAATTTATTGTCCGTCACATGATCTGATCTTCTCAAAACCCTTGATCATTACACTCTTGACATTATTTTACATGGTATTTATTTGATTTTGTAATTGTCTTATCAACAGATCCTTCTGCTTCAATTGTTCTTTTAGGTTCCCAACTGAATATTGGTTTGTTGTCGTGAAATCTCCCAGTGAGCCTGCCACATCTGTAGCGAAGTCAACATCTTCTAAGGTTTTTCCATCAAGTAGCACCCTTTGTATTTTGACAGTTTCATCCTCCTTTAGGTGTGTTTCTCTTTTTACCACAACCCTCCTTTTCTTGCTAAAGAAGAAATCAGAAGGAGGCATCTCTTCAGCCAAAATGGGCGTAAGATCCTCTATGAACACTACTTTGGCACTTGGGTTCCCTCTTCTAAAATATAAAGGTGTGATTGATTGGATAAGGCTGCCTATCTCGGTGGATGGTTGTTTCCTGGTTGTGTCAGTAGTTGATTTTCCTGGTGTGGACATTGGATTTTCTTCTCCATTTTTTATCAAGGCCTCAATTTGAGCTTTAGCTTGGTCACTTGGTGGATTTTCCAATGTGGTGTCCCCTTTCTGAGTCAAAACCTTAGTCTTCTCCAAGTTCTCTTGAGCATCATGTCCATTGGAGCTCTTTGTTTCTAAATTTTGGGCCTCAATTTCCTGTGTAGCTGGGGGTGTTGGGGTTTCTCTCTGCAAGACTTTCGGAAGGCTATTTCTCCTATGCATTTGGAAATTATAGAATTCAGTCAATTGGTCTGGATTCAGAGTTTGGACTCGACTCAAGACTTCCTGATAGGATCTCACTCCTCGAAATATCTCATCCTATGGAGACTTATCATTCTCTTATCTTTTCAAATAACACAAGGCCATGTGATTTTCCATGATCTTCTAAGGGTCGTGTTTCTTGAATTCAATATTGACAAGCTTGATTTCTTCCAGGGTCGTGGCCTCTATTTTCGAATGGACGAAATTGAACAATGAAAACATACCAATTTGCAAGGGAAAATTGGGCCATACCTTTTTCTGCAAGGCTTTTAGCTCTTTACTGACTCCGCCCAACACATTTTGACGCGCTACCTCTCTGCACACCAATCGGTCCGGTAGAAACTTAGGCAAGGCGTGCAGAGGGACCAAACAACCAAAAAACATGATATAAGAGAAATGCTCTTCAATGTACCAATTTGCTATCTTCCCCAAGTTGGTTACTATTTTGTTAGAAATCTTGGGAGGTGGGTGCCCATATATGGCGATGTGCATCGACACCACCACATAATTGCAGATTTCATAGAAGGAATATTTCTCTTTATCTTCCCATATCTTTGAATGATAAATATGTATTGGTTCGGCACTGGTCGAAATCCAGCTCCAACCCATCAAGGGAAAAGGCATCATAAAATAGACAACATCCATAAGATATGCCGACATGTAAAATGGGGCAAGTCATCCTTTGGCTTTCAATGTCTGATATTCAATGATTTCCTTAGCCAAACTGTCTAATAATATATTGGCCCAATTGAATGAGAAACCCTCTGCAACTTCATGCATGATCAGTACCCATGATAACAGGAAGTGGGCAGAGTTTTCCCTCCCGAAAATTCTACAGATCATCATGGCCACATACATCATATGAGAGTCTAATGATGCAATGGTGTATATGCCATGTGTGTCTACTCTAAATTTATCAGGGTGTGCCCACCTATCCTTGATCAAGTCAGCATAATTATTTATGCTTTTTGGGCACTCTTCTTCATCGAATTTCTTTAAGAAAGAGGCATTATAAGTGTGTTTGAATGCTGGGGAAAATTTGTACATCACCTGTATATGTTCTGGGTGGAAAGATCCAACAACAACTTTCTGTGAATTGTAGATGGTCATGGTCGCAACATCAACGTTCTCCAAGGCCCAGCCTATCATGTCATTATACATCATGATCCTCGATCACGTGGATATCTTATGAAGCTCTGATTGGGATACATATCTAAGATTTGTCTCCTAAGTTTCGGTCCACTCATCATCTGACTCTTCTGGACAATTTTCCAGTTCATATTGTAGGATACCGCATACATGCATCCAGGTTTTTATGGTCTCCACAACTCTCGACGATTTGTCTAAGAGGACATCTGTGTTCTAGCTTTAGATCTCACCAGACGCTTTCACCATTTTCCTTGGAGCCATGATATCACAAACTCATAACTATGTTACCTGTTACAAAAAAAAATGCGTAAACTTCTTATTTTGCTTAAGCTCATTGTTCTGTGAAAACGCAAATAGAGTTCAAACTTCAATATATTTTTTTCTTTAAGAGTATCAATTTATGCATACCTTCACTGAAAATGTATTTACTTTCCTTAATGAAAATATTTATGCAGTGTTCTGAGATCTTATTCGAAATGATTTGTCGTAGATCGATTATTAATGCCATTAACGTCTAGTGGTTCATGATCAGGAAAAATATACATGAAATTTTAATTTATCCGAGTTATGATTCAACGAAAGATTAATCACGAGATAATCGTCATTAATGCATCAGTTAATTTCACTTATCATTAAGTAAATTTCAGAATTTTGGATCTCAATATATCCTATAACAGTTCAAGATATGATTTATGAAACGCGAAATCACGAGGTGATTAATTAATTTTAATCATGTTTAACCATTTTAAATAATCGTGTTTAACCTCAAATATTTCAAGGTTTCGGATCTCGGGATATTGAAATTCACTCGAGGCAGGATCCCCGAAAAGTGAAATCACGATGTGATTAATTAATCATTAATCATTTTTTAATCCTTAATTAACCCGGCTTAACGCTTAAGATATTTCGGGATTTCGGGCTTCAAGATATTGAAAGTCGCTCAAGGCAGGATCCCTGAAATGTGAAATCGCAATGTGATTAATTAATTTTTAATCATTTTTAATCCTTAATTAACTCGGCTTAACGCTTACGATATTTTGGGATTTCGGGCTTCGAGAATTTGGGAGATGATATATAGCGAAGACCCGATTTCCGAAATCGCAAAACTATTATTCGATTTTCTAATTGGGTTTTAGTTTTCTTTTAAGTATTCATCACTTCATGCATTTGGTTAATTAAGTTCATTTAAAAATCCTAACAGGTCATTTTCTGGAAAGATACATCATAGATTAGGGGGTATACGTGTATGGTGACTTGGATATTTTGAACTCTTTTCGTGTATCGGGAATTTAAAGGTGAGGAATGTTAACACATCTAAAGCGTGAAACTCTGAAATCCGAAATCGTGAAGTACTCTTTAGTGATTTGACCTCTTTAACGAGTAGGCATCTCCATAAATCCTAAGAGATTAGGATCGTTTGATCAGAGGGAGGACTTCACCAACAGTAGAAAATCAAGTGTTTTAGTTTTATTTAAATGGAAATGGAATCTATTTAAAGTCTAAAGTTTAGAAATATATGTGTGTTCCAACATAGGCTCCATCTAGGGATCGCGTCTCCCTGTGATATGTTGAAGAACAGTAGACCAAGTGCCTTTATTGGGTAAATGGAGTCATTATTGCATTTATGTGAAACACATTAGGAAAATGATCATTTTGCGAAAAAGAGTTTCAACCGAAACTTAGAAAACCTTCAAAACACATCAAATCATGATCTTCAGTTAGGCTATTTGAAATTCCTCTTTCTTAAAACTATATTTGGATTTCCTTAAGATAATAAAAGTAACTTTAGCTGAAATATCAAGTTTTGATCAATTTTGTTCGCATCAATGTTAAGTACATATAACATAATTTCTTAGGGGGATCCCTTGTTGGTTCAAAATGCAAATATTACTGAAAAAGAATTAGATGTTAGATTATATCATGCAGATACGTATGACATCCATACAAATATCATAGACATTGTTTCACTGCTAGTGAGCCTGTTCAATACCCCGGTGAAGTTATCTATTTTTCCCATTGAATTTCCTTTCACCACTTCAATTTAGCAATTTTGCATTTAAATGTTGAGATGAGGGAAATCATTTAATGAAATTCCTTTCATCATCTCTTTTTCGACAAAATGCGAGCAATCGATTTCTAGAATTTATTTTCACCATTTACCTTATACTAGATGGGGGCAATCATTTCATGAATTTCCTTTCACCCTCCATCTTATATTTTAATACATGAAGTGGGGGAAATCAATCTGTATATAACATACAAGGGGTGATATTTGTTTAAGATAATCAAGGAAAGGTCTGTCATAATTTTTAGTATACTCTGAAACTAATTTTCTTTCAATCTTCAATACATCTTCACCTATTGAGAAGATTTTACAAGGGACTTTAAATTTTATGGATCAACCTTGAGCGAATTAGTCAGTTATAACTAGATAAGAGAGCTAAAGTTATTAGGAGTAGCTTAGACATACTTTCTTTCAGTTAATTTTAAAGGGATGTGTAAATTTTCTCCTAACATTATTTTGAAGACATGTTTTTGAGTTTTCAAAGTTAAGGTGAAGTCTTTTCTCTCTATGAAAACCAAAGAGAGGTATTGAGAATCATAGGAAAATAAAGATCTTAGGATGGGAAGAATAAAAAAGAAAGAATATTCAAAAGTTATGTTGTGAATCAAGATTAATCTCACCCAAGTTTATTCATTGATTCTCGTATTTTCTTTAAGGTCTTTTTATTTTTTATTTTAATTTTATCCAAAATCAGAGGAAACTTTTAGGATTAGGCTGTAATTCTTATATTCCTATGGTTTTCGATCAGGTGATAGTATTTGTATGGATGAGACTTCTTTTATACTTAGTGATATCCCCTTAAAATTTAACTTGGGTCAGTAGGGCAGAAGCTCATACCTCATATTCTCTTTATATCTTTAACCAAGTAAACCATTTATTTATCATCTGTTTTGAGAGAAAGCTAATATCCTAAAAAGTGAGTGTTCGCTTTGGATACATCCTTATCTCTCAATTATCAACAAGTCATTCTGCATAAAAATAAACATGAGAAATGTCAAAAACTTCTGAAAAGGAAATGGTAGGTATCACTTGTTTTTCAAATTTCTATTTTTTATAAAATCAACAAACCTGGTCATATTTACAGTGAAAGTAAAAACTTACCAAATAAGTAAATAATTGTAAATAAAAAATAAAATCAAACCGGTATATACAATGGTGATTTGGGATCTGATTATTGCATGAAGTGTTTCAGGTAGCACCTGTTGATAGAGGCGTTAAGGATTTTACCATCAAGGTTTTCTAATAGAAATGAATTATTTCCCTCTGAATCAATGATATTGAAAGGTCTGAACCAGATGTGATCAAACTTGTCGTTCTTCCCAGCGTCTTCCTTTCTAGCATCCCATTTCAACACTAGGTCACCAGGGAGGAACTCTCTATCTTTAGTTTTTTTATCGAAGAGGGATTTCATGTTGTCTTGATACTTCTGAAGTTTCTCATCCACTTCAGCGTTGTTTTGTTGTACTTCAATCAATTGGTTTATTCTTCTGGTAACATCATTAGGATCATCCTTCGATTCTTGCCAAAGTTTCATCAAAGGCAGAGTGATATTTATGGGGAGGAATACGTTGGTACCGTACACCATTTGGAAAGGAGATATTCTGATTGATTTTTTAGTGCCTATCCGATTTTCCCACAAAGCGTATTTCAAATGAACGTGCCAGGCTTTCTTGTTTTCAGTCAACACCCTTTTAATTATATTGATCAAGCTCTTATTTCATGATTTAGCTAATCTTTTTCCCTGAGGATAGTAAGTTGTGGAATGTCCTAGTATAATAGTGTACTTCTGACAAAAAATGACCATCGCCATGGATTTGAAATCTTGGGCATTATCAATAACTATCTTTCAAGGACAGCCAAATCTAGACAAAATGTTTTCTTCTAAGAAATTGATCACCACTGAGTCTGTAGAATTTCGTGTCAGAATCGCTTCTACCCATTTAGTGAAATAGTCTGTGGTGGTTAAGATCCATTTATGTTGTGCACTTGAATGCAGATGGATTTCTCCAATGAAATCGAGACCCCATTGTTGAAACGGAGCTTTTGTTTTGACCGGAATCAAGGGTAGTGCGAGAAGATTTTGTTTTCCTGAGAATAGTTGATAGGAGTTACAGGCTCTGAATTTAGTATTCATGTCTGTAAATAACTTCGTCCAATAATATCCAGCTCTCGAAATTTTATAGGTTGTTTCCCTCTAGGCATGGTGTCCTCCACACACCCCTTCATGAAACTCGTTTATTACATTCTCTGTTTTAGATTCTATTAGACATCTTAGCAAAATGCCCATGAGATCCTTCCAATATAATTGATTTTCAATAATACAGTATTTTACCACGTGCAGTTTCAGCGTTCTCGTCTTGGAAGGAGTCATATCATTAGGGAACTGAAGGGTCAAGAGATAGGAAACTATGTCACTATACCAAGCCGAGGAAGAGAATTTTTTTTGAATCTGAGTTTCAGGAGTCTCCACATAAAATTATTCTATATCTGGAAGTTCTTCGTAAGATTGCATATAATTTATTCCCAGTTCTCTAAAATTAGATTCAGCTCATAGCTTAGCCAGGACCTGACCCTTGACGAGTTTGGTCAGTTTTAGCTCAAGGTCGAATTCCTGAATTTTGGCTAACTATCAGCCTCTTTTCCCATCACTGTCAGACCGAACCAACATGTCCTTGACTGTGTTGGTTGGTACATAGGCAATCACCTTGGAATGAAGCACATAAGTTCTGAAAGCTTTGAGGGATTTCACCATTGTGTATGCCTATTTTTCCAGTATATCATATCTCAACTCTGCGTCTCTGAGAATTTTACTGAAAAAGTCTAGTGGCTTCTAAAAACTGTCTTCATTCTTATGTAAGAGCACGGTTTTGATAGTATGTTCGGAGGCAAATGAAAAAATCAAGAACTCTTTCGTATAATCTAGGCTGGCTAGCACCGATGCTTCTCTTATTGTTTTCTTGATGCATTTGAAATATTCTTTGGCCTCGGTCATCCATTTGACCTCATTATCCTTTTTTAGCATATCTATAATCAATTTAACAATTTCAGCAAAATTTGGAATAAAACTTCTTAAAAAATATATTTTTCCTAAAAAAGACTGAATTTCCTTTCTGTTTCTAGGAATATTTATTGTATCTATGGCTTCAACCCCTTTTGGATCGATTTTGATTCCTTCCTTAGATACTATATGACCCAAGAGTTTACCTTCCTACATTGCAAAATGAGATTTCTTGGGATTTAGGGACAAACCAAATTTTTGACATTTCTCGAATGTCTATTTGAGGTGAACCAAGTGCTCTGCATCAAAGTTATAAAAAATAGATAAATAATCAAGATAGATAACAACAAACTTATCTCTTTCTCCGAAAAAGGCTATGTCCATCGCTCGTTGAAAAGTGGCCCTTGTGTTCATCAGACCAAATGGCATTTTGTCGTACATGAAAGTACCCCATGGAGTGATAAACGCGGTTTTCTCTTTGTCATCATCGTGGACTGCAATTTGATTGTAACCTGAAAAGCCATCAATCATAGACATTCGGTTAGCCCCGACCACTTTTTCCATAACGTGATCCATTTTAGGGAGCGGATAATTGTCTTTAAGAGATGATTTGTTTAGGTTCCTGAAATCCACATGGAGTCTGATTTCGCCGTTCTTTTTTCTAACTGGAACTAAATTAGCAACCCACTCGAAATATCTGAGTGGAACACTATTTTTTTCATCCATGAGATTTTTTACCTCTCTTTATATTACAGGCAAGAGTATCGAGTTTATCTGTCTGAGATTTTTCCTGAAAGGTTTGATGCCCAGTTTCAAAGGGATTTTATGCTCGATAACAGTGGTATCATAAGTTTTCAGTTCATTGTAATACCAGGCGAAAACATATTTGTATTTTTTGAGTAATTAAGAATATTTACTTTTCATTTCGGGTGGAAGGTATTTAGAAATTTTGACCAGTTTGGGGTTTTCCTTAATGCCTATGTCACAATCTTCAACCTCTTCAGGCTAAGGTTGCAAGGTAGACCTCATAGGTATATCATCCTTATCAAAAAATCTCTCCAACGGAATTAGACCCTTATGAATTTGATTGTTTTTTAACACCAACATGCGGTGGTTAGCGATCTTATCTTAGAACTTCTGAGGATCTTTGTCTTCTTGCATGATCCAAGTAGGGTTATTTTGATTTTCTTGGTCGATGTGTGTTTCAGAAAATTCATCCACCATTTCTAGAAACTGCTTGATCTATTCATCATCTTCCAAAACTTGCCAGTGTTTGACATTATTTGGTATTGAATGCATGTGCCTCATTTCTATGTGGTATTTTAGCTTCAAGACTATAGGTAGCATAAACATAGTAGCCACTTTTGCTAGGGAGTGAGCTTGTTGATTTTCTTCCCTAGGAACATGATGGATATTGAATGATGAGAAACAAATTTCGATCAAATCCCAGGAACAGTTCTTGTACGACCTCATCCTTGGATGCTTGGCTTGATACTTCTGCCTTATCTATTTTACAATGAATTATGCATCGCCATAAACTATTAGATTTTCAATTTTCAACTTATGGGCAACCTCCAATCCTACTATCAGAGCTTCATATTCACATATGTTATTGGTATATTCAATGTCCCATTGTAACCTGTATGAGAAAGGAATTATGAATTCATATCTGGGTGCCACAAAAAGCACTCCAGCTCTGTCTCCTTCCCAAGACGAAGCATCGTCAAAAAAAAAATTCTAGACCCCTATGTTGTTTACATTTTTATTTTTATTTTTATTTTTATTTCTTTTTCTTTTTCTAAATCATTTTATTCTATACATTCATCAAAACCATCATCAATGGATAATATATAATTTCCTAAATCTTGATATGCGACATAAACCAGATAATTATTTGGGTTATGTGGGTCACTTACGATATATGCCAATCTGGTCTCTCTGTATAGACGGGTGAACTATCCACCGAATATCAGGATTGTAGCATATGTCATGTATAATTGAAGCGATCCTCCAAGTTTGGCACCCCAATACCTAGATAACAACATGCCATATTTCGCAAGAACAACAGTAACGACTACATCCATGAGAACACTCTTCACAGGGATCTGTGCAAGATTAACCACCAAATCTTTTATCATACCAAGACATTTAACCTTTCTTGAATCAAAAGAATACAAATCTTGGTATGGTCTGGTAACCTCGAGTCCAGTTTTTCCATAATAACTTTGGGCATTAAGTTATGGGAGGCTCCAGAATCCAACATACAGTTATGGAGTAGGTGATCATGCACATTCAACATAATATAAAAAGGAGCAACAGGATCTTTAGCATTTTCGATATGCAGACCAAACATTATGGTAGGTCTATCATCTTCTAAATTATTAGTATCTGTGTGACTTTCAGTATCTGAGAAATTTATCATTTTGGCAAAAAAAAATTCTATACATCAGATTTTTTGCTAATTCAACCAGGGGCATAGAAATTTTGATTTTATTAATTTCATTTTCCAGATTGAAACTTCCAATTGTATTTTCGGCCTCTCTGGTGGGGATCTTTGTTTCTCTTTTTTCTTGTCTATTGGTTTGCGTTTCTTTCGTTTCAATTGTCTTTGTCTTGGCATCTTGTGTTTCAGTGGATGTTTTGGTTGCCTCATTTGTTTTATTTCTTGACAAGATCTTCCTTGGTGGAATAGTTGTAGATTTTTTATCTTTAGGCATTAAATTATATTTTTGTTGAAGTTCAGCCATTATAGAGTTGGTGATTCCTTGATAATCAGATTCTCCCATATTATTTATACTTACATCGTTTCCAAACAGTGTTTCTTGATCTAAATACCTTTCATAATCTTGTTTGGTTAAGTGAGGTTCTTGATCATTATCACTAAGGTTGTCAATATCTTCATCTAACCCCTCAAAGTCTTGTACATCATCACTTTGCATAAATTTTTTTGTTTTGAAAGGAGCTTTGATTTTCTGATCTTTGTTTTTTACGGGTCTCTGTTGGACCGGGGGATTGGGATTCTTTTTGAAATATATCCTAGAAAAAGGATCAGGTTTAGCCTGGTCTAATTCCATTCTGGAGATTTTGTTTGATAATTCTTTAATTATTTTAGCCATGTCGTCCATTTTTTCCTCCGCGGACTTCCCGAATCCAGAAGTTCCATCTTGTTCCATAAAGCGTTTGGTTTATTTGGTTCCCATTTCGACCTTTTCCTTTAGTTTACATTATGCCATCATGTTCGATTCAATTTAGATGGCTTCATCTTGCATTCTGGTGAGATCATTCAGTCTCCTCTACCTCAAAAGTAAGGCAAAGTTAGGCTCGAAAGCCCCTGCAAAAGTCACCTTAGTTGCGGGCTGAGAGGGTTTGACCTATGCTAGGATTTTATGATAGAGTTTATTAAACCTCTGGGTGAATTCTAGGACTGACTCAGAATTCTTTTTCCTCAGAGCTCCAAACTCCATCAGGTAATACAAGTGATCTTTCTTCTCTCTCCACTGCCTTAAAAAGGCATTTTCTAGCCCATAATAAGATGCTATAGAAACTACCTGAAGCCCTTGAAACCAAAGTCTTACCTGACCTTCAAAAGTTTGTACCAGAAGTCTTGAATAAAAATCCTCATGCTCAATGCCAAGGATATCAGGGAATTGGTCAAAAACGTTGATGTACTCTGTGGCATTTAAATATCCTTCTCCCGTGAATTTTGGTAAGTTCTTCATATAATTTTCTGGTAAATCATGAAGCACAGGGGGAAGGACTAAAGGAGCGTATCTGGCCACCACTTTGGAAAATATTCTAGGGGGTAGAGGTGGTGTTCCTTGACGACCTACTCCTCTAGCACCACCTGCTTTTCCAACACCACCTCTGGCGCCACCTCCTCCAACAGCAACCATTTCATGTCAGGGGGATGAACTTCGGGATTTAAAGAGAGGGTTTTTGTAAACTGCTAGGGACCTTTATACTGCCTCAGGATGAAGTGAAGTAGGTTCTGGAAACTAACCATTAGGAGACAAAAAATATGAAAAGGGTGGAAAAGGGAAATGAGGATTGGGTTCTTCGGATTTACAGGATATATAAACAGGAGAACCAACAGAAGTTGAATCAGGGTAAGAGATAAAGTCCTCAGAGTCTTCGGGAGCTAAAACCTTTACGTCGGGGACCAGCGGAATATCAATAAAAGTGGGTATCGAAAGGGTTATTTTACCTTTACTAGTCAAGGGGGAAGTCGAATCGATCTCGGCTTTAATCTCGGGTAGAAACAGCTCATGGTTTAAGGTTTCAGCTGCAATATTCTCAGTTGATGTATCTTTGAAGTGGCTTTGCGTATAACCTTCTTGCGAGGTTGACTATTCAAGTGGAATATTACCATTAGTTTGCACAGTTTTGGATTGGTAAACCTTACTTGTGGATGCAATGGTTTGCTTGAGGTATCCCCTTGGTTTTAAAATCTTTTCAGGATCGAATACAGGCGTAGTCTGCTCATCATCTGGGTTCTTCCTGGTATTCTTTCAACCGAATTCCAGTTTATCTATAGTGGAGTCGCCAAGTGAAAGATAAAATTTAGCATTATAAATGTATTCAATCTTTGTTCACTATCAAAGAGAGAAAATTACCATGTCATTCTCCCAGGGAAAAATAACTTCACTTCTCCATCCCTGGAAACAGCGCCAAAACGATGTTCGTCCTGAGATTACACTTAAGGATCAAAGAGTAAGTTCAAGGCATCAAGAACTTAAGGAATGTTTTAAAATGTTCTTTTTCTTCTGCTAATTATATGAGAATTAACCCTTAAATGAAATTAATAACTGAACAGGAAAGAGGTCATGTTTCGTCGTCTGAGTCGAGTAATAAAATCAAGTGATGCGAGAGAAAATTACAAAACTGTTAAAAAAAATGAGGCATCAATGACAAATGAATCTTACCTTGTTTATAGTAGAAGAAAATATAGAATTCACCCTTGAAAGGATATAAGATACAATGATCCAAGTAGCTTGCAGGTCTTGAATTTACTTACAGTGAATATAGAGGAGAAACTGCTTGCTTATCAAATAACTGATAAAATGTGATTACAGTAGATGTTATACTAAATTGTAAACACTCACTTATCAAGGAGTAACATAAAGAAAACTAGAGATATGGAATACAAAAGAAGCACATAACTCAAACTGCACAAAATTTGGAATCCATGTATGCACGTGTATTAATACTCACAAAAGGATGAGTTTTATTAGTTACAATACGGAAAGAAGCAGCCTGTGTTTAGTATTTGAAATATGTTTTTATACAAAAAATGTTCTCAAACCTAAGAGGTTGGAATTATCCTTATTTCTAAAACAGAAAATATTACAATATGTGAAATTTGAAACGCTTCACTTGCATCTCCCCTATCTCTTCGCCACGTTGGCAGAGACATTTCTCCTTCTTGTTATTCAGCTCAAAAATAGTTGGTCTCTAATCATGGTCTAAACATATTATATGCCCACATCATCTCATTTGTTCCTGGATGTGTTGGCTTTCCCCTGCATGACACATTGCACACATTTGCCTACGAATTGCACCACCAATCTGGAAGGCTCAGTTAAGTCGTTTTCCTCAAAAGTATACAACTTCTTCTCTAAGTGAGGCAACCTATCTTCCATTCTCTTGTCTTCTGAATATGTAGACTATAGTTGCAGACTAGGACCGACTATCCATTTATGAATATGGGTAATATCAATTTGTTTCAACTGCAAGATTTCATCCCGAGCCTCTTCCATATTTGTCCTGAAACTAAGTTGATTTTTTGCTATGTCAACATGCCCCAGGACCTCAGAGATATTATCTTTGTCGAGGCCTAATGACTCTTTGTCGAGTGAATGAAATGCTTCTTCACAAGTTTTATTCACTTCCTTAGCTAATCTTTTACTTTCAACTATGTTAGCCTCCCAGGTATTCAATATTATATTGCCTCTAGTTTTCTCCGAAAGAGACAATCTAGAGATCATGGCTACTTCTTCTCTTGATGATGACACAACTGCCTCCTGGAAAGTACCCCGAGCAACGATGGCCTCTCTCTCCTTTAAGAAAATGTTATTTAAGGATTGATCTACCACCTGAAAATGGTTTTGGACAGCTTCCACCTTAGCAAAAAGGCTTTGTTGTGTTGATTCAAGTTTTTCACGCACCTCCAGTGCTTGAGCTTGGAAAACTTCCATATCTGCAGCCGTGTTTTTAGTTAGGTTTATTTTGGCCTGTATTCATTTTACCAACTCTCCTTGTTTATCGGCCCATTCTCTACTTTCCTGTGCGTTCTTATGCATTTCATCGAGACTGAGTTTGAGCTGCTAAATTTCTTGTCCATCACAGGATCTAATCTACTCAAAACCCTTGTTCATCTCACTCTTGAAATTCTTTTCCATAGTCTTTATTTTATTTTTCAATTGGATTATTAGCAGATCCTTCAACTTCAATTGTTCTTTTAGGTTCCCAACTGAATATTGGTTTGTTGTCGCGAAAGATTCCAGTGAGACTGCCACATCTGTAGAGAATTCAACCTCTTCTAAGGCATGTCCATAAAGTAGCACCCTGTGTCTCTTGATAGTTGCACCCTCATTTAGGTGTGTTTTTATTTTTACCACAACACTTCTTTTCTTGCTGAAGAAGAAATCAGAAGGAAGCATCTCTTTGGCCGAAATAGGCGTAAGATCCTCTATGAACACTACTTCAGCACTCAGGTTCCCTCTGTTGAACTATAAAGGTGTGATAGATTGGATAGGGATTCATATTTCAATGGATGGTTGTTTCCCGGCTTTGTCAATAGTTGATTTTCCTGGTGTGGATAGTGTCTTTTCTTCTCCCTTTTTATCAAGGCCTCAGTCTGAGCTTTAGCCTTGTCACTTTGTGGATTTGTCAATGTGGTGTCCCCTTTCTAAGTCAAAACCTCGGTATTCTCCAAGTTCTCTTGAGCATCCTGTCCACTGGAGCTCTTTGTTTCTAAATTCTGGGCCTCAATTGCCTGTGTAGATGGGGGTGTTGGGGTTTCTCCCTCCAAGACTTTCAGAAGGATATTTCTTCTATGCCTTTGGAAATTATAGAATTCGAACAATT
>ML811363.1:23248-37520 GCA_009831015.1 Picea engelmannii | reverse complement strand
AATAAAATGTGATACTAGTTGTTAAGAGGACATGGACAAGATATGGGGGTTGAATTAATCCATAAGAGAGAGGAGGGTCTAGGATAATGGCCAAGAGGGTTCCAAGGGGGAAATACCCATGTATATTAATTCAACCCATTTTCCTAAATTTGTTATTTGTATATGAACCTTCCAAATTCTAGTTGAGTGTTCCCAAAGCCAATCATTGAATACATGTAAGAGGATGGGTGTGAGTAGTCACATCCCATATTTATTGGGCACATGGGGGATGAATAAAATCATCTTGGGGAAGTCTATGATTCAAACAATACATGCCAAACGAGAGGAAATCCGTATGGGTTGGGATGACATTTTTAGATAGTCAAGTTTTGTGCATGAGTAGCAAGTAGAGAGCATGAAGAGAGAGTTTGGAGTTGGTGCATCCATGGAGGGAGAATTCTATAGCATGTTGGGGCTTATTTGGATTGAAATGGAGCTGGAAAACTGAAGAGAGAGGTTGTCATGCTTGAAGAGTGAGCTCTTGGACGGGTTGCACTATAACAACAAGTGTTTTTTGTTGGTTTGTTGGTAGTTTTCCTAGCAACAAGTTCCCTTGATTTCCCAACTGAGAGATTCTTGGTTACATGTTCTAGAGAGATTGTGATAAATGAATGGGACACCCAAGGGACTAATATCAATGAAGGGGTACATTCCTTGGGTTGGGAAAGTCAAGAGGAAGAGAGTTCATGGAAAATCGAGATAGTTGTAGGAGAATACCAATGAGTTATGAGTTTATGAGTTGTGAGTGGATTGTGAGAGAGACCACCCACTTTTGTGGATTACTAGCCTCAACTCAGGGGTGACTAGTTGTTGATATTTGGAACAATCAATATACAGTTGGGTGGAACGTCTATCCCAAGTAGTTGGTTGCACAACTGATTATAAAAGATAAGTGTTTAATCTATTTATGTGTTGTGTTTATGAGTTTAATTGTTGTGCATGAACTATGTGTAGTTAAAAATAATTTATATGATATTTTGTTGAATTATTGGACTGCATTCATGTCTATTTTAGTATGTTGTATATGCATCAATGTAATGGTAGAAAACAATATCTAATTTGGTTTTAATTTGTATTTGAAAGCTATAGGAAATCAATTAGTTGTAAAATAATTAAATTAGTTAACAAAAATTTCATTTTTATGAATATTCCACACCGTAATTTCCCTCGATTGGGTTGGGGGACGTTACATTATGGCATCAGAGTGCCTGGTTAAAACACTTAGTCTTGTATGGGCTTGAACTCTTATGAATTTGATAAAAAATTATTGTTGCAGACTTCTCTGTGACGAATTGGGGGGAAATAGAGGGAAATTTGAGTGAAATCCCCAAATTTGTGAGTAGAATGTGAGTTTGAGTGACTCAAATCTATTTAATAAATTTAATGGAGTAAATATGCAAAGTGGAAAGGACGAATTTGACTTGGAATGGTTTAAATTTGAGTTCAATTGGTTGTTGTAGAGTTACAGGCAGTTTGTCAAATCGACGACTGAGATCTATTTTTATCTCGAGATCGATGACTGAGATTCATCATGATAAATTTAAAATTTGTAATGTTTCATTCATTTTGAAGGTTGAGCAAATCAACCACCGAGGTTTAATTTCACTAGTTGAAAGTTGAAGGAAATCGACAGTCCAGATTCACCTGGATTGTGCTCAAGATTTTATAATTGTTGGAGTTCATCAAAATATTTCACCGACAATTGATGGTCAAATCGACAAGATGTATGGAAGTTTTGAATTTAACCAATTGAAATCATCAATGGTCGACAATCGAATCGATGAGTTTGGAAAGGATTTGAGTTCAGACAAAAGAAGTCTCTGATTGTCGACGATAGATGGTCGGGGATTGACATATTTTGGCCAAATTTTATAAGTGTCAAAGTTCACCACTGAAACTTGTCGATGGTCGATGGTCTGGGATCAGTATAATATGGCGAAGGTTTCATGCATCCATAGGGATTTTTTTATCATCGATGACTCATGAATCAGGGATCGACGGATTGTGACGAGAGTTTTCATTTGTCCAAGAGAAGTGGTCGATCGTCGATGAAGGAAAAGAGGATGACGATGTCATCATTCGCATGTCATGCCACGTTACCCAATTTGAAATCTTGGGATGATGTGCCATTCCATGTTATCATCCACGTGTCATGTCACACCATCAGTTTCCACGTCATCCTAGAAGTGGTCGATGGTCGATGGTCAGGTTGGTCGATTTGGGGAAGTGCTTTTGACAATTGTCAGGGATCATCGATCATCGATGGGTCGATGGTTAGTCATCGGTTAAATTGATGAGGATTTTTCATTCACCAATGAATATTTTTTATGGTCGATAGTTGAATCAACCTATTTATAGTTGTGTGCAAATCGTTCGATGGGGAGTTGGGTTGATGGCTGACGGTCGGGTCGATAGTTTGGGGAAAGAGTTGTGAATGCCAAAGGGGAATGTTGGTCGTCGATGGTCGATGGATTTTGTATAAACAACTCATATTTGAAGTTATTTGAGATCAACAACTTAGATTTAAAGGGTTGTTAACATAGAAAAACAGTCAGTTTAACATGAAATTTTCTGATTTTTTTCATTTTTTTGAAGGTCATTAACTTGTGGGACATTTTTTAGGACCTAAATGACATTTTTATCTAATAAAAACCCACAATAAAAAATTGTACCGAGGTATATTTTGTCTCTATATCTCAAATAAAATAACTCGAAGAGAGCTATCCAATGAGCTAAATGGTTCACAAAATGGATCTGATATGAGAAAGTTACAGCCAAAACAGTAAGGGTAAAATTTTGGCACCAAATTTACTTCCGGAGATCATAACTCCATGCTCAAAAGTTTTTTTGGGTCACAGAAGTAGTCGATGGAAATATTATGACCCATAGAATCCAGTGGTGGAATCATATTTGGTTTATGGGTACCTGAAAATTCACAGGAAGAAAAATAAGGCACATGTATCATGTAGGAATAAAATGGGTAAAGAAACCTAAACTTCCCCAGACCATAACTTTCAGCTCGGAGCTAAAATTTGAAAAAACAAATAGTTATTGGAAAGGTATTGAGGAGTAGAAGACACATGTCCACTCAGAATTTTGAATTGGGCAATAAAAATTCTCAGAAATTAATAAAGAGATTTCTATAGAAGAAAAGAGTAGAAATTGTAGCATGTAAATGTTGTAACTTTTCACTCAAAACTCAAATTGAGGCATGAGTACAGCCACTGGAAAGACATTTCAAAGAGGAATGAATCTACGAATTAAAATTTGAAATTTATGCAATGTGACCTTCATAAATTAGTAAATAAATAACGTGTATTCTAATGGATCAAATGTTTTATGCCATGCATGTTCTAACAATAATTATTGCATGCACATTTCTTGCAGAATTAGAGGTACAAAAAAACAATTTTGGTTCTTATATGAGGATTGGATTTACAAAATATGCTCAGGGATATTACATCCGTGAGAAAGATATCAAAGGTCTGCATGGGGAATACTAAGATAGATTCAAATGGAATAATAGATAGGTAGGATACTATCATTATGAGAATCCTACATAGGGAAGTTAAAATCTATAGATATGATAATGAAAGGATTATGAAGTCTCGGGAAGAGATAATTCAGAGCTTAAATATGTTGCATAAGAAAGTCAACAAGCACTATGGAACTAAGCAAGAATCAAGTACTATACAAGTTTCTGCATATAGATCCCATAGGAAAATGGATGACCATGGAAATGATAGGTAATCAAGACGCATGAGAAGGCACCATCATTCTCCAAAGCATTCCACCAGAATAATTCATGCAATTTTAGGGCCAAGGAGCAACCCAGGTGCGTCTCATGTTAGGAGGCAAAGGAAAAGACCTGAGGTAGACATCTTACAAGGTGAACTCTGGAAGATTAAGCCACCAAATTTCAATGGTGAGCACAGGAAAGGAGAAGAGGTTGAGTCTTGGCTTTTGGAAATGAATAAATATTTCTAGTTGCATGATTACCCCTCCCAGTTAGAAGCTAGAATTACCACCTACCACTTCCAAGGAAAGGCATCCATGTGGTGGGATTAGCTTAATCAAGACAAGAACCTTGATGAGAAGAGGATCTCATGGAGGCATTTCAAAGGATATTTCCAAGAGAAATATTTGTCCAAACATTATTATGAAAGGAAGATGAAAGAGTTCATTGAACTCAAGTTGGGATCCATGACAATGGACGAATATTAAAAGTGGTTCTTTGAATTGTTGAAGTATGTTGACTTCATAAAATATGAGAAGGTCAAAATCCAAAGGTTTATAAGTGGGTTACCCTCCTTCTACAATGAAAATATTCAATATGATAACCCAAAAACTTTGGAGGAATCCATAAGGTGAGCAAGGCATATTTTTGAGAAAAGTAGAGGAAGGCCAGTTTTCTAAAAATATTGGAATGACAAGATGAAAGGGAAAAAGAATCAAAGGCATAAAAATTTTAAGGCACCCTTTTTCAAGAGAAACACCCAAATAAATCAACAAGGTCAAGCATCCCAAAATGAGCACAATACTACATATTCATTTTCTAAAAGGCCAAGGAAACATCGTGTTCAATGTTAGGGATGTGAGGGAAATCACTTATATATGGACTACCCTCACAAAGGAGAAAGAATGAGGATTTTCCACAACATTCAAGAGGCTAAAACAATGGAAGACGTGGTAGGAAGAATTCCAATGATTTATGCATCCTTGGACAACAAACAAGCAGAATATCAATCATCCATGATTGAAGTGGAAGGTAAGATTGATAACCATCCCACAACAATTTTGATTGATTCTGGAGCTAGCCATAATTACATAATTGTTAACATTGTTGAAATATTTCTCTTTCAAAGGAGTAAGCATAAGAAATCTTGGTTATTTCAGTTATCCATGGGGGATAAGAGAAATATCTTGGTTGTTTCAGTTGGTAAAATATTGTTCGATAGACATGAATGGACTCAACACAAAGGTAGATGTAAAAATCATACCATTGGGTTCATACGACTGTCTAATTGGCATGGATTGGTTGGAAAAACACCATGTTGTCCTAGATTGTTACAACAAGACAATTACATATATTGATGAAGAAGGGAAGTAAGGAAAGATTCAAGGAATTCCAAGACATGTAGTTGTTAGAGAAATTTCAGTTATGCAGTTGAAGAAGAGTTTTAAGAAGGGATGTCAAATTTTTGCAACCCATATGGAAGAGGAATCCAAAGATAAAGTGGAAAGAATTGAATACCATCTAGTCTTGAGAGATTTTGAAGATGTTATTAGAGAAATCCCAGGATTTTCACCAAAAAGAGAAAATGATTTCTCTATTCATTTGGTGCGAGGAGCTTCCCTAGTGTCCAAGACACCTTATAGAATGGGCACACCAAAGTTGAAAGAGTTGCAAATGCATCCTAAAGAATTGTTAAAAAGGGGTATATACACCCAAGTGTGTCACCTTGGGGAGCTCTCGTGTTATTTGTCAAGAAGAAAGAAGGAACCTTAAGGTTCTGTATTGATTCCAGAAAGTTGAATAAGGTCACCATAAAGAACAAGTATCATTTGCCAAGAATTGATTATTTGTTTAATCAGTTGAAAGGTCCAAGAATATTTTCAAAGATTGAATTGAGATCAGGTTATCATCAAGTAAGGATAAAGGAAGAATACATCAACAAGACATCATTCAGGAAAACATATGGGCATTATGAATTCACGGTAGTACCATTTAGACTATCAAATTCCCTAACATTTTTTATGTGCCTGATGAATAGAGTGTTCAAGGAGTACCTGGACAAGTTTGTAATTGTGTTCCTATATGATATAATTATATAATCTAAGTCAGAAAAGGAACATGAGAAACATTTAATAATGGTGTTGCAAGTTTTATGAGAGAATAAATTGTATGCTAAGCTAAGTGCATCTTTTATCAAAAGAAGATATATTACTTGGGGCATATAGTTTTAGCAGAAGGGACAACATTGGATTCTGAAAATATAGAGGCCATTAGAGGATGACTAATGTCAAGAAATGTTACATAGGTCATATCATTCATGGGTCTTGTACGTTGTTACTGAATATTCATAAGAGGATTCTCAAAGACTGCAATTCCAATCACTTCTTTGCAAAATAATGGAGTAAAGTTTGAATGGAATTCCAAGTGTGAAGACAGTTTTCAGCAACTGAAGAAAATTTTAACAAGTGCACCAATATTGAAGATTGTAGATCAGAATGAAGATTATTCTGTGTGCACTGATGCATGTAAGGAAGGGCTTGGTGGGGTCCCTAGTAAAAAAGATCATGTGGTATGTTATGAATCCAGAAAATTAAAAGAGAATGAGAGGAATTATGCTACACATGACTTGCAGTTAGCAGCAGTTGTACATGCATTAAAAATATGGAGATATTACCTCATGGGTAAGAAATTTGAGCTAAAAATAAACCATTGTGGTTTGAAGCACTTGTTTGGAAATCCAACACTAAATGCAAGACAAACTTGATGGATGGAATTTCTGAGTGAATATGACTATGAAATTAATCATGTAAAGGAAAAAGAAAAACAAGTGGTTGATGCACTGAGCAAGAGAGTTCATGAGAAGCATATTGCAGCCATTATCATGTACATAACTGATATCCAAGATCAAATTATTGCAATAGAAAATACAAATCAACACTATTTAAAACTAAAATAGATATTACATCATGGTAATTTTCAGAAGAAATTTGATTCTTATGAGTTGAAAGAAGATGGAATTATCATGTACTGTAATGTCCCATATTACCAACATTAACAAAATGTTCTTATACCAGTTTGTAACATCCCCATTACCAAACTTCTCTGATACCATTTTATAACGTACCCATCCTCCTAGTTGGGTACCGCACTCTGATATCATAATGTAACGTTACCCAGCTTACTACTGAGAAAAACTACTCAGAAATCTAGTGCACAGATTCTAGTCTATAACATTTATCTTCATAAAAATACTTGAAGTAACGCACTCAACCCCAAGTTGAGTTGCGTCACCCAAACTTTCCTCTTTTGACACAACTTATAACAGCAGAAGCAACTCAATACAACTGCATGCACAAGCATATTGATCCCACAACTTTACTGCATGCACAACCATTTTGGCATCACACGCCAATTATATTTTCCTTGTGCGCGCGGACTACTTTTGTGTGCACACAAGCGAATCTAGACTCTTGTGCACATAGAGTATTTCCTTGTGTGCATGGCCAATCTAACTTCCTCTTGAAGACTCATGACCATTATCATAAGGTTCACTTAACAGGAATAACTAACAACAACTGTCGTACCCATGCATGACTAGAAATACCAAATATCAGCACCACACTTACATGTGCAAGCAACATTATACTTAATATCAACAATTATTTATATGCAACAACATACAAGAATTAAACCCATATTAGAAGTAGATAATTAAGAACACAGTAAATGAGACAAGCACATAAAGATACTTATCTTTTATGAAAAGTCACCAACTTTGCATAGAACTCGAATGTTCCTCCTAGCCATAGACTTTGTTTCTCATATACTTTCAACAGTAGGTCACACCCGATATGGGGCTTAACTCCACTAGGTAAAAAGGGTTCCTAATGCCAAGATAAGGTTTGATAAACGACATAATTGTTCATTCCAAGGTGCCACTAATGAAACTATCATATAGTCTCTCATTCCCCACATGCATGTTACACTCAAGGGAGTGTTCCCCTTCTCTTATCAACAATCCCTCAACTACCCCACTTCCCTTCTAGGGTTCTATAAATAGGCTATAAAGGAAGTCTTAGATCCCTGCATCTAATGCCCAATGCACCAGGGAAAAATTCCCAGCAAAACTCTCACCTGGAGAGAATGCTCACAGGCCTGACAATCTACCTCTTAAACAACAAATATCTCACCTATAGAGAATGCTCACGGGCCTTAAAACCCACCTCTTCAGAAACAAAACTCAAGTTACCATACAAAAAAACCATTTACAATATTTTCTTTGTAGATAAGGTAATAGTTGTATATTCCAAATGGTTTGACCCCTTTTGCACATGAGAAAATTAATGACTAATCCCCCAAAGAATGAGTCCCCCCCGAAATACACCAAGGCCAACAACATATTTTGCATGCCTTAAACTTGACACTTGTCACCTTCAGCAGTACCTTTAGACACTTGGTGACTCATTCCCACCCCTTGGGAACTTAGGATAAATAATTATCCATAACTTGCACTTTTCTGAAAATATTAATAAAATACTCCCTAGGACTTAAGTTCCCCCTTTTTCCCTTTTTCTAGTGGAGTTATTCCCCCGTCTCTTTTCGTCTAATCTTTCTTCGCGCAGTGATGTGATATTATTAATAGCTTGAGTATGATTACATTTTACAAGGATATGCACACTGGCCTATCTGCATACCAGCTCACCAGCTGCATAACCACATAGGCTCTCCAGCCTCACATACATACATACATACATACATACATACATACATACATACATACATACATACATACATACATATATATATATATATATATATATATATATATATATATAACTAGGATCTATGTGCACTTCCAGGTAATCCCCATGCACTTAATCAAGTGTGTGAAACACTGTGAAATGTGTGCATCGTTCCTTTGTTGTGAAACCACACGCACTTACCCAGGTGTGTGCAACACTATGAAATGTGTGCACCCTTTCTTTGATAACAATTCTCACGCACTACTCAGGTGTGCGCAAAACCAAAACTTGGTGCCAATGAATCACCAGCCTGTATGTACATTTACATTTACAATTGGTACCAACATCTCACCATCATATATGTATAATTACAAAGGGTTCGGATTAGGGGCATTACATGTACAAAGGAAAGGTATATGTTTTGAATTTCAATGACCTAAAAAATGTTGTTCTGAAGGAAATGCATAATCTACCATATGTCGAGAACCCATGATATCATAAGACAATTGTAGTTGTAAGAAGCCAATACTTTTGGCCAGGAATGAAGAAAGAAGTGGCTAATTACATAGCCAGATGTCTAGAATGCCAAAAAGTGGAGACTGAACATAAACATCCAATAGGTTTTCTATAGCCATTTCCCATTCTGGAATGGAAGTGAGAATTTGTTATGGTTGATTTTATTATAAAGTTGCCTAGAACATTGAAGTAGCATGATTCCATCATGGTGGTGGTGGATAAATTAACTAAGGAAACACATGTTATTCTAGTAAAGACTACAAACAAGGCAACAAATATTGCATAAATATATATGAAAGAAGTTTTCATGCTACATTGGGTACCTAAGGCAATAGTGTTAGACAAATATCCAAAGGTTCCTTCCATTTTTTGGAAGGCTTTGTTCAAAGTATTTGGGACAAATTTAAATCTCAGTATAGTGTATCATTGAAAGTCAGATGGACAAACAAAGAGGACCAATAGAATAATTGAGGACATGCTCATAATGTATGTGATGGATCAACCATCAAAATGGGAGGATCGTATCCACTTATTATAGTTTGCTTACAATAATGGATATCATACCTCATTGAAAATGAGTCCATTTGAAGCATAGTATGGCAAAAAATGTAACACGCCAGTAAGTTGGGATAATCTAGCAGACAGAGCAGTTATTGGGCCAAAATTGTTGAAGGAAATGGAAGAGCATATGGAAAAGATAAAGTAGAATTTAAAGGTTGCCCAAGATAGGAAAAAACGTTATGCAGACAAGAATATAGTGTTTAGTGATTTCAAAGTGGGAGAACATGTATTTTTAAAAGTGAAGGCAAAGAGAAGTTTGCTAAGATTAGGAAGTTTCCCAAAGATGGTAGCAATATATTGTGGTCCTTTTGAAATATTAGAAAAAATAGGGCCAATTGCATACATGCTAGAATTTTTTGCATCCATGAGAGTGCACAATGTATTTCATGTGACATTATTACAGAAATATGTGTCTGGCCCTAACCACATAATTGATTGGAATGTGATCTAGGTGGATCACGAAGGGGATTTTCGAGTGGAACCAATATGCATCCTAGACTGGAAATTCAAAGTGCTCAGGAACAACGCCATAGAGATAGTAAATTTTTAATGGACTTTCTATGGTCCTGAAGTTGATACATGGGATCATGAAGAAACGTGGGGGCAGAATACCCACAAAGTTTTGGTAATTTTGAAGAAAATGTAATGCAAGACTCCATTTTTAGCAGCTAGAGTTCTGGAACCACATCTCAGAGTCCTAGACAACTGCGTTGGGGAAATTTATAAAAGAATGTATCATTCCTTGGGTTAGCCTTGATAAATGGATGGTTCATCCCTTGGGTTATCCCTAATAAACGAATGGTGCATTCCTTGGGTTGGAAGTTGAGGAGAAGATGAGATTATGGTTGGGACTGCTATTAGAGTTGTAAAATTGCAGATTTTTTATTTTCTAAGTATTTTGATGTAAATTTGCATATATGTATATCGATATAGTGTGCACCGAGGATGGTGAAAAATTGTATGGGAGTGGGAATGTAACATCTACACTATAATCCCCAATTTAATTAATTCTTATGTATATATAATATGTGGCTATGGCCAAGCGATGTAATATGTGAATTGTATTTTAATGTTTTATTAATAAAATGTGATACCATCTTTTAAGGGGATATGGACAAGAGGTGGGGGATGAATTAATCCACAAGAGAGGGGAGGGTCTAGGATAATGACCAAGAGGGGTCCAAGAGGGGAATACCCATGTATATTAATTCAACCCATTTTCCTAAATTTGTTATTTGTATATGAACCTTCCAATTTCTGGTTGAGTGTTCCCAAAGCCAATTACTAAATACATGTAATAGGGTGGGTGTGAGTAGTAACATCCTATAGTTATTGGGAACATGGGGGTTGAGTACAATCATCTTGGGGAACTTTGTGAGTCAAGAAAAACAAGCCAAAGGAGAGAAAATTCATATGGGTTGGGACAATAGTTTTAGATAGACAATTTTTGTGTATGCGAAGAAAGTAGAGAGCATGAAAAGAGAGCTTGGATCTATTGCATCCATGGAGGGTGAATTATAGAGCATATTGGGGTTTATTTGGAGCAAATTGGAGCTAGAAAACTGAAGAGCCGGGTTTTCAGTCCTAAAGAGTGAACTCTTGGGTGAGTCACACTGTAAAAACAAGTGTTTGTTGTTGGTTTGCTGGTAGTTTTCCTAGCATCAAGTTCCCTTGAGTTCCAAGATGAGAGATTCTTGGTTACTTGTGCCATAGAGACCCTGATAAATGAATGGGATGCCCAAGGGACTGATATTAGTGAAGGGGTACATTAATTGGGTTGGGAAGTTCAAGAGGAAGAGAGCTGGTGGAAAATCAAGATAGTTGTAGGAGAATACTAGTGAGTTGTGAGTTTATGAGCTATGAGTGGATTGTGAGAGAGACAACCCTCTTTTTTGGATTACTAGCCCCGGCTCTGGGGTGATTTTTTGTTGATGTTTGGAACAATCAGTCTATGGTTGGGTGGAACGTATGTCCCAAGCATTTGGTTGCACAACTAATTATAAAAGAAAAGTGTTTAATATTTTTATGTGTTGTGTTTATGAGTTTGATTGTTGTGCATGAACTCTATGTAGTTGGAAATAATTTATATGTTTTTGTGCTAAATTATTGGACTGCATTCATGTCTATTTTAGTATGTTGTATATGAATCAATGTAATGGTATTGAACAATATCTAATTTGGTTTTAGTTCGTAGTTGAACGCTACATGAAATCCATTAGTTGTAAAAGAATTAAACTAGTAACAAAAATTTCATTTTATGAGTATTCCACACCGTAATGTCCCTCATTTGAGTTGGGGGACGTTACTCTCTCTCTCTCTCTCTCTCTCTCTCTCTCTCTCTCTCTCTCCTAAATCTACCCCTCTCTCCTACATGCACTCCTCTCTCCTTCTATCTTCCCTATATTCCTCTCTCTCCCTCTCTCCCTCTATCCCTCTCACACACTCTCTCTACCCCCCCTCTATGTATTCCTCTTTATCCCTCTCACACTCTCACACACGCTCTCTCTACCTCCCCTCTCTATCATCCTCTCTCTCCCTCTCACACTCTCACACACACTCTCTCTACCTCCCCTCTCTATCATCCTCTCTCTCACTCTCACACTCTCACACACTGGCAAGTTTGGTACATTGCAAGGAAAAACATGGCCTTGACCTAGATAGGGCAAGGAATGGAAAGACCTAGACCTATACCTTTCCTTGTCATGCATATCTCTCTCTCTCTTTTTTCCATCCCTCCCCCTATACCCCCCCTCTCTCTCCCACCCCTCTCTCTCGAGGAGGAGGGGGCATGAAAAATAAATAAGGGGGTCGAGGGACATGTAGGGGAGGAGATAATGAGAACATGGGAGGGTATGCGGTTAGTGAGGTTACTAGTAAGGAGTGTAGGGTATGGAGGATGTAAGGGGGTACAAGAGGAGGTAGCAAGGAGAGTAGAGGGTGGAGGAGGAAAAGGACATGGAAATATCCAGAGAAGGTGGAGTAACTAAGGAGGGGGATGGGGAGAGGGTAGAAGAGGAAAGTGTGGGGGAGAATCATGGAGAGAGGGAAACATTAAGTAGTGAGGGATATGAAGTGGAAGGGGAGGATAGGAAAAGTATATGGGAGGATAGGTGGAGGGTAATTTATAAAAATAAAATATCAAATTGATAATAAACAACTTAACTTGATGAAACTTATAAAGTTATTTTGAAATTCCAAGGATAAATTAGACCCAATAATTAGCCAAGGAGATTACCAAATTTCGTGGTCCTATGGAAAATCATGCATTGGCCAAACTAGGAAATTGTTCAAAGCCTATCCTAAGGAGCATATAGCACACACTTCCCACACTTGCATTTCAAAATCAACTATTATTGAACACTCCCGTAATTCTAAATATCTTATCTACCTTGACCAAGATAGAATTTGTGTGTAAGCTCCCTTTTACTCATCTCAAATCATTAGTGAAGTAATGGAAATTGAAAAACACCCTAATAATTTCAAATGTCAAATTGATGTTAAATAACTTAACTTGATGAAATTATTTAGAACTTCCAAGGATAAATTAGACCCCATGCTTAGCCAAGGAGTTTACCAAATTACCTCTTCCTATGGAAAATCACACATTGGTCAAACTAGGAGATCATTCAAAGATTGTATCAAGGATAATTTAGCACACACTTCCCACACCTGCATCCTAAAATCAAATATATTTGAACACTCCCATAATTATAAGCATCTTATCTACTTTGACCAAACTAGAATTCTTGCGTCACCTCCCTTTTAATCATCTCAAATCGTTGTGAAGTAATGGAAATTGAAAAACATCCTAATAATTTTGATAGTAAAGATGACTAGAAACTTAGCCAATTGTGGAAACCCCTCATTCACCACCTAGGTCACTAGAATTTTTCACCTTGTCTTGATTTAATAATTTCATGCTTTTTGGATTCCATCCCTTGTCTTTGATTTTTCTCTTTTACTTGTATTCCCTTCTTTTCCTCCATCCTATCTTTTTTTTCTTTCATTCTTTCCTCTTATTCTCTTAATTTATCTAATCTCTTCAGTGCTTCTTTTCAATCATTTTAAATTTCCTCTTTATTTACCCTTTTTCTTCACCCTAGTTATTTGTCTATTTTATCCCATTAATTTAATTTCTTTTTTCTTCATTCCCTTGTTTCATTTATACTCTTGCGTCTTTGTTTATTTTAATAATTGTATTTTGTTTTTCTCTCCTCCTTTATTCATCCCATCATATATTTTATTAAGTCTTATTGCATCGAGAGGTGCTTTCTACAACCCAATATGAGGGGGATGTGTAATTCCTTATGTGCTCAGAAAATATAAAATGTTAAGTTAAAAAAAGTATACAATGTCGACCCTAATTTAAATATTAACTATAAAATACAAGGAAGATTATAAATATTAGTAGGTATACAATTAAGACAACTTCATAAACTAAGTATTATCAACCTTTACGTTATACACTCAATTATTGGCTTATTGTATGGTGCATGAGAATTTTTTGGGACAATGTATTTCCAACTATTTGGCATGACTGGGTAATGTATTTCCAACTGTTTGACATGACTGATTTATTTCTCTCGGATAAGAAATAACAGACTACGAGTTATCAAACTTTACGTACACTAATGTGATTATTTAGAATTTATACACAAAAATATTCTCTTTGTTGTAA
>ML811363.1:0-17532 GCA_009831015.1 Picea engelmannii | reverse complement strand
TTAAAAAGTATTGATAAATCAATCAAAATTAACTTGTCAACAACTTAGAAAAATCATTTACAAACAATAAAAAAACCTCTAGAATTAGGTTATTTTTTCTCTTCATTCATCTTGTTTAAGCAATTAAAAAAACAATATACTAAACACAAAATATAAAAAACATTTTTGAAATCAATGTACCATATGAAGGAGTTTAAGAACTTGGTGCTTAAATTAATGCATTGTAAGAACGAGTATATAAAAAACATTGTTAAAATCAATGTGTTGTAGGATGGAGCTTAAGAACTTGAGGCTCAAATTAATGCATTATAAGAAGGAAAATATACAAAACATTACGAAAATGAATGCATCGTAGGAGTGAGTTTAAAAACTTGATTCCTAAATTAATGCATTGTAAGAGGGAGAATCTACAAAATATTTCTAAACTCAATGCATGAAGTAGTTTAATATCTTGATACTTATATTACTCCATTGTAAGAAAGAGAATATAAAAAATGTGTGTTAAAACCTTGTAATAGTGAAGATAACATTGAATTAAATACAATGTAAAGACTCCTCACATGGACCTCAAGGAACCCCTCTAGCGGGCCCCTCACACTTATCCCTATATGCATGGATCATAGTTGAATCATTCAATAATGTTTATTAACAAATCTCTTCCTTGGTGGGTCCACTTCTTCAATGAACCATTTGTAGATGATTTGTTTGTCGATGAATTCCCTTTGTCGATAATTATTATTATTAGTGAGTTGATTTGTGATCGATAATTTTACTTTTCAATGATTTCTATAGTCAATGATATTTCTTGCGTTTTTGCTAAGAATTACAATCTTTCTATTCAACTATGTTACCTACCCTTTATGTTTAGCAATTGTGTCAACTTGACATTCAATTTATCTGGTTCAAATTCAATTGTTTGATTGGAGCCCATTACATATCTAATACATTTGGAATAAATTTCTATTGTAATTGTAACAATGGCTACTCAAGTCAAGCATTTATATTAATTAGTAAATTAAAATCATTAATTACAATTTTCAATGGAGTAATCATAATTCCCAAAGGTTTTTGTATTTCAAAATTACAATTCTTTATGATATAAAATTTGAAGAATTACAATTAACAATGCAAGTTTAACTTACTAGATGTAATGCAATGCAAACTATTTGGAATTTCTATTAACTTACAATTAAAAATTTGAAGGGATTCATCAATTATAATCAAGTAGTGGAAAGGTATAGTTACAGTGAAATAGTTATCACATTTGAATGAAGTTAGTGATATTTTTTCGATATAGAATTGTATACATCATACTTTCTATCAATACCTTTTAAATCCTACTATTCAGATATGTTGTTTTCCGAATTATGTTCAACGAATTATGTTAACTCGACATTCAATTTCTCATTTTAAAATGAAATTCTTGGATTGGAATTCATTACAAATCTAATTCATTTCGATTAAACTTATATTTTAAGTTGTAATCATGGCTAATGAATTCAAACATTTAAATTAATTAGCAAAGTCTAGAGTCCATACTGCACCCCTCCACAACCCATATCCACTACAACAAGAAACCAAGTTTTGTTTTAGTAAATGGAAATGTCCTTAAATTAACCTTCCATTTTACAAACCATACACTGAGTAACTAACCCTTTTTATAGCTTTACCTTTCATTTTCTTTGATAATGCTTTTCTTCCTAATAATAATCACTTAACATAAATAGAGTCTATTTCACAAAATAACAGATGTTTATGCACTCATGATAAGAGAACAACTATTATAGAAGAATTAAAGACTTGACTCCAACTCACATTTTATAGCATGTGAATAGCATCCTTGTTTTATATTATTGTACTAAAGGTTTCTTTAAAGCTGTATGTGAACTTATGGGAAGGTCCATAATTTATGGGTAAGTGAAGGAAGGCTTCGTATAGAAATATTTTATCTATACAAATATTCTTACAACAGCTTCATCAATAATTGAATATACTATCACGACACATAGATGTAGCAAGCCAATTGAAACCATCAAAAAGTAGATACATATAAATCGGTTATTGTATTATACGATATCTTTAATATTTTAAATTATGTGATTTTTTAAAGTGAAGTTGGGTAAATTTGGTTTTAGGTGAACTTATGGGGCTTATGACATACCTGAGGGTAATCTATAGGATGATTTTGTCTTATATGGTATTATATAGTATTATTTGAATATGTAGAAAAAAATCTATACAAGGATGTTCAATCAATTGACTCTTGTATTCTTTGTGTATTCTTTCCTAACTGTAGGTTTACCCACTGAATGACACAATTTTGTGTTTAAATACGTCGAAGAAAGTTTAGAGTTTATATTTTTTTTCTAAAATTTGGATGCATGTAATCATAGAAATGATTTTTGGTACCACCTTTAATGTACTTAATCAACACGAACAATAGAACATGAACAATATTCACATAAATATAAGTGAAATAAAGAAAACATAAGAGATGTTGATATTAAACCTGCACAATATAACCCTTGTATTGATAATTCCAAGAGAGAAAGCAATGTTCACAACTCTCTTCAAGAGAATAACATCCTTTACTCAGAGCTTCAATACAATAACAACCTTTGAAAAAATGTTACATAACCTTTTAACTCTATAAATAGTTTCTTAATAGCAAAACCCTAAATACTTGTTATCCCATCATTAATGAGTACCAAGTATTTAATGGGATTTATTTAATAAGAAAAACCATTTTACATTAAATGTTTACCAATTATCTAATAAACCTCATACATTAATTAATTAACTTCTAAAGAAAACCCTAATATTTAATTTTTTTAATAATACAGATACTTTACATTACTCTTTCCTTATGATATTTGAAATATTCAATGATCAATCATAATTTTTTATTTAAAACATCATTATAGCTAAATCGTACTAATTTATAAAAAGAAATGAATTAAAATTTCCATTTTGTTTGAAATTTTAAAAGTAAAACAAATACATAAATATATTTTTTTTAAACAACAACAATTACTAAAAAAAATTATAATATAATTTAGGTTAAAGTTTTCTATTAAATTTAAAATAAATAAAAATATGATAATTGAAAGATAATTCATACTATTACCCAAACTTCTTTTTGAGGAAATATTAACAGCATAAAAGCATTCAAATTCCATTAATGGCGATGTTCATTTATTTCTCAAAGAAATTTATTTTTCAAAGGCATTTAATATTTATACATTTAGAAATTTACCATAGCACCCAATGAAACAATATGTGGAAATTAGTTACAAAGTGTTTTCAATAATAATATTATATATATTATATTATATACTATAATAATATTATATTATGCTTGTGAATTCTTCGGATGGGGTGATTGTCAGTCAAATTGATAGCAGAGGGGTATGACCGACCCACCACCCCCTCTCGATGTCTTATGCTTCAAGCTCATGTCATGTATGTGGACAACTCTACACTCCACTCCAGTCGCTTCTCAACACTCCCTCATTATGCAGCACTGCAAGGTATTCAAGGGATGATCCCAAACGAGGACATCCCCATTTTGACCTTGCACCTGCATGATCACTCAGGTAACTTCAATAGATATTAACCCTCTTTCTACTATGATGGAAAAAAATCCACTTCTGTTTATACAGACCCTTCTACTGAAGGCCGAGAGGGTTTCCATTATAGTTATAAATGGCCAACTCTAGCTCGGTCATGTTGAACTCTCTTGTTGTTTTTTCATGCCCCTTTTCTTCCATCACCTGAGCTTCTTCATTATTGTTGACTCTCCTATTGTCTATACTTTCCTCCACATGGTCCCTCATGGTCCCTCATGGTCATCGCCCCTCCCTTAATCACTCCACTCTTACCCCCATCCTCCATTCGGCTCTACCCTCTCATGTTGCACATGTTGTTTTGTAAGTGATCACTTCCTATGAAGAATTAGTCCCTGACCCAGACAAAGCTAGAATGGATGATCTCGAGGAGGAGGTTCATCTTCTCAGGGAGTTCCACAATGATGAATATGTTGAGGCCCATATTGGCAAACTAATTTTGGATGTGGGTTGTTCTAGAACTCATAACTCTAAATTTTACAGGACTTTAGAATTGTATTGGAAAATCAAGACTTTGGCTGCCTTGGGTATGCTCCCCATGGAGCAAGACTTCAGACAGTTAAAACCTCGGTAGGAATATCTTCACATTCAAATAGCTTATGTAGTAGAGATCGTGACTTGGTTAGTAAATCACCACGAAGGTAATTTCACTCCCCTTAAGTGAAATTATGCAAAAGCAACATGCTCCAAGGACTCAAATGGAAAAAAGAAGATGGATGCCACTAGATCTCAAGATCCAAAAGGAAACTGATTTCTAGTTCGATTTTACTATTGTTATGTTACCTAGGAAATCAGTTTCTATAGTTTTTTCTACGTGGACTCTTGTTTCCTTTCAAACATATTATGGGTCAATTGTTAAAATCCCAATTTCCCCTCAGGGGCACGCCTCGTTGTTTTGGTCTTCCTAGTTTTTTTTGCTCAAAATCTTGTTTACTTTCAGATGTCCTATGGGTCAACTATTAAAGGCCTAGTCTCCCCTCAGGGGCAAACCTCTTTTTGGTCTTCTTAGTTTTTATACCCCGAATATTGTCATGGTCCCTGTGTGGTTATTGGTTCTATACTCTCTTGTATATTCTCTTTATATTTTAATATAGATGTTTATTTACAAAAAACAAATATTATGCTTGTGGATAATAAATTCCCCGACAAGTTTAGCATTGATCCTTCTAACCATTGATGTGGATAAGGAGACAATTGGGTCACTACAAGGAAAATACCCTCTAGAGGAGGTTTTTGCGGACATCCCTATAAAAATATCCCAAAAATCCATTTATAGTGGATGATACTAGTGGAGGTGAGCAAGTGGAGGTTTTAGCGGATGTTTTTACACCGGTTCTTTTATAAGTACATAATGCACCAATGCATTTTCTACAATAGACACATCAGTTCCCTCAACACTAGCGCAACATAACATGGTTATTTCAATTTAAAAAAATAGAATATGGTCTGCTACGAAAATAAGGATGCACCGGGAAATAATGACACATTGTAATAGCGTTCTTTTAAAAATCTACGGTGTGCAATGTAACACTGGAAGCACCGGTGCGTTATTAGTATAGCACACCATTATTGGTTAAATAAAAAAAAATTATGCAACAATGTAGGATTGTGTCAAAAAGTATATTCCGATGCACTCTATCGTATCATGCACACTGGTGCGCACCAGTGCTCCAATATGGAGCACCGTGTCAGGGTTAGTTTCCAAATTTAGCTGGTGCACTTTGTAAAATTGAGCGCATCGGGGCGTATATTATTATACTGCATCGTGTCATGTTTAAGCAAAACAAATTCGCACTATTGTAGTTTTTCAAAAAAATTACAGCGGTGCACTATTGAGTAGTATACGCACACGTGCCCAAAAGCATGTGCATCGTGCTAGGGATTTTTTTTTTTTTAAATAACCAGTGCACTCATTAAACATGTATGGCTCGATTTGCTTGTGAATCAAGCACACCGGAACAAGGTTTTATTAAAAAACAAATATCGATGGTAAAAATTATTTTTACCATTTTTCAGTGTTGTAGAGCTCAAAAGCACTAGTGCAAACTTTTCCTATCTGAAGCTCCCTTCCATCGGTTCTTTCCTTGGTTGTGTTCCTTTCATTTTTTGCTCGATGCATGAATTTCAATTTTTTCTAAATGGTGGACAAATTTAGATTTTTTGAGTACATCGCAACCATGCCTCCCCGACGAAAAAATGTCCAGGTAATATCCTTGTTTCTTCATAACTTAAGTTTTCACCTAATTAAAATTTAAAATTGAGTGAAATTTTAACTGTAAAAAAAAAAATGTGTAGTGAGTTCCTTGGCTCGCACCGCCTACAGTGTGATCTATAAATTTACAGGGTGCACCGCATACCTTATTACATTTCTCGGTGGTGAATTGGTAAACATAAACACACTTGTGCGTCTGTTTATCGACGCACTGAAGAAAATCATATAACTGGTGGGGTGGTGCATCAAATTACAGATAACGCATCGGAACATTAAAGTACATAGCGCACCGCCTTTATCAAATATATTTTTACGCAGTGCATTGGTAAACGTGTGCACCGAGGTGTTCATGTTTACCAAATGCAATACTAAGAAATGTAACATTGTGTTGTGGTGCACCTAGTAATATTTTTGATGGCACTATGTGCGGTGCAATAGTAACGATTGGAACACACCGTAATAAGTTCCATACTAGAAAAATTGTAAAATTTTATCTGACAGTGTGACTATGTTAGTTACATGCATCGGTGCATGTAGTGAACGTATATGCACCACATTCTTTTTCTAATTTTAAATAATTGTTTACATGCGTTAATATTTTAATTTGTTTTTGGGTTTAAGTGGTGCGTATGGTAAATGTAATGCATTGGAGCATATGTGTTGTAGTGTAGCTCCCCAGTGCAGTACCATTTTCCAACACACCGCATAACATGCTAGAAAATATTTTGTTCGGTGCATTAGTTTACACTGATGCATCGATCACGGTGCTCACAATATCTATGGGTGCACCGCCAACAGCGCGTGACTATTTTTTGAGCGCACATTTAATGCAATTATCTTATTTTTTGAAGGAAGTTATTTTTCCATATTTATAGATAAATTTAAAATTCAGTAGATTTTTTTTTATATTTTATGTATGAGTGAGGTTGATGTATTTCATATGTTAATCATGCAGAGACGTGAGCAAAGAGAGAAGAAGGAGAAGAGGGTGGACCTGTACAATTTTGTATGGGAATGGGCGGTGAGGGAGAGGGAGATGGATTTGTACCCTCACCCTATTACTACATCGACTCATGTTCTCTTTAGGGATGTAGGCCTCCTTAAGTACTATGAGGAGGCTACATCCCTTAAGGGGAACTCCGGGTTGTTGGTGTATCTGATCCGTCGATGGGATGTCCATCGATAGGCTTTTCGTGTGGGTATGAATCAATGGTACCATCCCACTAAGGAGGATATTTACTTTATCATTGGGATATCCAGGAGAGGGGAGGATTTTCCCCAGTTCCTAGATATCCCTGTAGGTGTTTCCGTTGAGAGTCATCTCATGTACTCTCAACGATATATTGGGGTTGAGGTACTATCCCCATATGATTTTCAGGTGGCTGGTGGATAGCTTAAAATTGCCTCTTTAGATGTAGAGGAGGTTAGGTGCCTCTCACTTTTAGTGACTACCATACCCCATTTTACCAGTGATAGGAATTGAATTAGTTGTCCTCTTTTATATTATGTTGATTCATTGGTATAGAGGCCACGATGTATCAAATCGTTTGCCATTTTTTTGTGGAAATTTTGTATATCTCTCGACAAATGTTGGGCTATGATATGTGGGAGGTACAACTTACCATTTACCTCAGAGTTGTTTTGCTTTTTTTTTAGAGTTTTCCAGAGACGAGGCCGCCTTTTGTCCATTAGCCTCCTAGGTGAAGGACTCATGTGTGGATGCGCATGTGGGGGAATATGATGCCCAAGAGGGGCCAGATGGAGTTTCCAGCTAGGATTGCTCCAGACACACTAGGGCTACTAGGCAGTGTGGTGGATCACATGTTCGTCTTGGTGTCATGTCCTTACATGGGTTTGAATTGGAAAGGATGTTCAAGCATCCTCTTCATAGAAGATGAGCCACCAGATGATAGAGGTAATATTAGTGTTTTTTTTAAATTAATATAGTTTCATTTTATTTTCTTACTTAATTAGAATAAAATGAATTCTAACATGTTCTTTAACTTGTTTTATTAAAAGTTTTAATGAATTAACTGTGTAATTATTGTTTTTTACTATATATTTTGTAGATATTGGCACTTTCATTGGGGACATGCCTCCTCCCCTAGCAGATGAAAATGAGGAGATGATGCATGAGGTCACGATGGGTAAGGGTCCTCGAGTGCAGATACCCAGCAGCATGCGCCATAGGCCCGATACCAGATTTAGGTTGGAGTTGTGCGACCAAATCTCTGCACTTTTAACTGAGGTGGGATTCTACCCTGCCCTAATGCGAGACATCATGGAAAATTATATTCTCTTGGATATTTGGAGGGAGATGTCACGTGATTTGATGCCTCTTATGCATCATATTGGCAGAGTTGCCAGACTACTAGCAGCGAGGAGGGATCTCGATGATAGGCATAACTCTTCTTCTAGTACGACCCATTTTTCTAGTACCCCGTCGATTGATGAGGGTGTTCATGATCATCCTTCTTCACATCGTTATCCTCCTCCTTCACCTCACCCAAGTCATGAGGAGGTAGCACATATTCCTCATCCTCCTCTTTCACCTCACCTAGATGATCAGGAAAGATGTATTCATCATCCATCATCTTCCACTACATACCAGACCTCGACTACTAGTATAGATATGCAGATTATTCCATATGCTAGATGAGATATGTTATAGCAGTTATTTGACTTGTTGATGATGTACTTAATTTGTATGTTGATGTTGATGTGTATATTGTTAGTTCATGTTAGATTTGGATGTTAAATGTACTTGATAGATGTGTATTTTATAACATTGTTCATTAGACGTGTATTTTTCCTGTTGATCATGATGATATACTTAATTAATTTATATGTTGATGTTGATGTGTACATTTTTAGGTCATTATAGATATGTTTAATGTTAAATGTGCTTGATAGATGTGTATGTTGAATGATGTTTGTCAGATGTGTGTGATGATGATGTTAAAAAATGCTTGTCTTTTTTTAAATGTGATCACAATGATGATGCCCTGTTAAATTATTAGATATGTGTGCTAACTAATTAATGGCGTTTATATGTGCTAGAGGTATATATAATTAGATGATGTTAGCGTATGAATATAAATGTGTATTTTAGACGTTGTTTATGTTTGTTATAATATGGTTATCATCATCATGTTTATTTTTATAAATTACAAAGTTCAATATGGTTGAAAGTATAATTATAAAATTGAAACTATAATTTCATAGATAGTTCATTATACATATTCATTCTAACAGAAAACAAATTACATATGAATAAATATTATTTTCCATTGTACTAATTACTCTTTTTGAAGAGACTCTTCTACACTAAAAAATATTATTATAAAAAAGTTATGATCTCCAATGATAAGCATTCTATTGGCTTTAAAATTTTATGGATGCAAATCTTCCTATTGTTATTTTTTTCATTATTTTGTAAGTTGATTTCTATCAAATTTTAAAATATTACTTCATTAATTGTGGTTTTACTCAACATTGGGGGCATAATTTTATAAATATTTTCAAAAGTATGTAAACTAACAAACACTACTTTAGTTAAAATCCAAATTATCACAAAATCATGTTATAAATTTAATTTTTTAATTAGAAACCACATTTTTTTGTTAATCTTACTTTTAAATCTACAAAATAAATGAACATAAACTCAGTTTTTGAATCATCGTGTTAAAATATCCTAAAAAATGGTGTACTATTAAACATGCATATCATCCATATCATTACATCTAATTGTATCAACATAAAAAGTATAATTTCATATCCCATTAAAATTTCAACTCGACATTTAATATTTTTCAAGATTTCACAATTGGAAATAATAAAGAAGATGATTTATATTTTTAAATATATGAAACGACATATAAATATTTTCAAATAACAATCGTTCCATGCAATAACAAATAATTTGAAAGACAAACACATTATGTATCAAATTGACTGTTAACCAACTAAAATTGTTCAAAGATTTGTTATAATTAACTTAACATTTCATCTGTCAGAAGATGAATAAAAAACAATATAATTAGCGAAATAAAGAATATAAAAAAAAGATACAGCAAAAGTATTAAAGATGAAATAAAACATGTACATATCACTCGTTGTTGTCATCACCCTCATTATCTCCCTCTCTTGGCATGATAACATTGTTGTTCTCAAAAATATGTTTTGATATAGGGTCATGGCCTAATACAAACCACCAATCCCTAATTGGTGAATCTAAACGTAGTAGGAATTGAATAGGTGGTTGATTCAACCACTCTTCGTATGCTTCCTCTCCGAGTTGTTCTCTCATTGCATCCTTCTCTCGGGTTGACAATGTTGTGGGGTGCAATAAAAGATGGTAGGTAGGTCGCTCATCATCAAAAGAATCCTAATTTAAAAAATATTGAACATTAGTAGATCAATGATATTAGTAAGCACAATGCAATAAAAAAAAATTCAAATTACATTATATCAAACAATTATTACCATCATCGACCAAGGATTGCAGCTGGAAGATGGAATGTCACAATTGGCAGGGTAAAGTGGTTGTCCATTTTCATCTACCAATTGATTGCAGTATGTTGCTCCTGATAAAACCTTCCGACATTTTTGAACCGGTACTGGAATATTTTCTGCATCTAAACTCGATTATGAATCAATATCCTACAAATTTGGATATATTTTTATTCAAATTGACATGGATAAAAATAAATCAATGAGATAATCGAAACATAAATAAAATAAGTTAAAATTATTGGATATGGAAAGGGAGAATTCCACGATGGACTTTGAACATTATGGAATGGGATGGAATTTGAAGAATTGGCCATTTGATCATATAATAAGGTTTTATCTTTGCATTTCAACAAAATTAGTAATAAAATTTCATGTACATATCTAAAATAAACTTCGAACATACTACAATCTAAGTTTGAATATAGTTTTGAAACCATTTTTTAAGAATAAGGCAACATAAAAAGTAAAATGTATACTGAAGTATTGCAAGTCATGTGAATTCATCCTAAAAGATAATTTGATATGAATATATTATTTTATGTGCAAATAAAAAATCAAATAACTTTAAAAGAATCCCAGTGATCTTATAAACCATAAACGCACTGACGCACATATTAACAATAAGCATTGGTACGTTGAAAAATGAACCACACCGTGTTTCAAGATTTTGTTAATAAAAAACAATTATATGTCATTGGTGCATTAAATAATATGGACGCACCCGTCCGTAATGTAATATGGACACACCGATGTGTCTTACATAAATGCACCATCGTGCTGAAAAAGTTTTAAAAAAAGTGCGATTTTTTTCAAACAATTAAAAAAAGAGCGGGAATAGAATTTCATAAAGTCATTTAAATACTAAAACGTTATTCACTATTTCATTATTTTGAAAAATTTTGCGGGGGAAAGACTTGCAAGAGAGACATATGGAGGAACATTGTGGAGGAGCATAATACTTTGGAACCACGGTATTATTCAGAATATGAGAATTTGAAGGGTATGGTGATTCACTCTAAACCCTTTTCATAAAGTTTTTTTAATATTAAGAAGGTATTCAATATTTTCATTATTTTTCCAAAATTTATAGGAGACGTATTTGGAAGAGAGACATATCGGGGAGCACTATGGAGCAGAAGAATACTTTCGAACAGTAGAAATATTCATAAAATCATGATTTGAAGGGTATGGTGATTCACTCAAAACCCTACATTCAGAAGAAGAAAAATATATAAAAAAATCATACTTACCTTAAACCCATGTTTTTTTTCTTACGTGAATGCAAAATTTCAACCTAGGGTTTAACTCCCTTTATCACTTCATAATTAGGGATTTTCGTTTTAGGTATTTTAGATCTAATGGATTTGTTCTTCTATATATAAGTGTTTGGCATGTGATGCAAAGGGACCATTTATTGCATCGAATCCCAAACACAGTTGGCGCTCTGCATTTTTCTTTTAATTTTTTTGAACGATTTTCGATTTGACATTTTTTTTAAAACATTTTTCTATTTTTCGATGCGCCATTTCGACAGAAATGCAACAATGCGTTTATGTAGAAGCAACGCACCGATAAAGCCAAATTTTAAAAAATAAAAAATAAAAAATATGGTGCAAAAACCAATATCGTCGATGTTCTCATCTAAAATATCATCGATGTTCTCATCTAAACAACACAGAAAATGTTGTCACATAATTTTTTTTATTTTTTTTATTTTTCTTCTCATCGGTGTGTAATTTTTCTATTGTTTTTTTTATGAATGTTTATTTTTTTCTATGTTTTTGTTTTCTACCGTAGTCGTTGTGATGTCTTTTGTATATATCACACTGTTGTAATTCACAATATTTTAAAAAAGAGATTAAATTTTTTGGTGAGTGTTGTTGTATGGAAATCCCCAATGCATTTTATGTAATAAACGCACCAGTGCTTGGTATATAAAAAGCGCATCGGTTACAACATTTTTTGTTTTTGCTGAAAATTATATGATTTATTTATAAAATATATTTAATACATTTTGCATTGAATGGTACAAGTTGTATATTGATAAAACTATGAGTGGGAAGAGTTCAAATAAGAAAATTTATGGTCGACACAATGATGACACTTCCGAAAAAACAAAAAATGAAGGTTCTTTGTAAATTCTATACAAAATTAATATGGTTGAACTATATGTAAGTTCAACTAATATGTATTGGTTAGCGTGTGTCATGCAGGGCCACAAAATTAGGAAGATCAATAATATTATTTATGATCTAAGTGCAGAAGAGCGTAAAAGCTTGATGGAAAAATTGTCGAGGGATGAATCAGGTGAATGAAAAAATACTATTCAATATGATTTTTTTTATGAATTTTCATTAATAATATACTTAGGAATATCAGATGACTTGTTTCAAACAATCTATTAATTCACATATGTTTAATGTTCTTCAGGCACCAACAACAAGGTAACAAAATGTCATCATAACAAAATAAAATTAATTAACATAGAAGATGTAAATGATGATGAATTGGTCCTTAGCTCATCTGAAGTGGTGTTGGAGATTAATCAAAGGGGGGAGAACTTTTACAAAACTATGAGGAATATAGTGGAACAAACGTATAGACGTACTTTCCACTTACAATATAGAAATCAATATAATGATTCCAAGAACTAGGTTATATTTAAACTACAGGAAGCATTTCTAGAGCAATGGTCAATGAGACCTGTCAGACTTGCAATAAAAAAAAATTACAACAACAAAAAAGAATCATTCAAAAAGTAATATTCCTAAAAACACTTTTTTAGAATATATATATATATATATATTACAATGTATTCATTTATTAATATATCAATTTTGTGATATTTAGTTTTCATATATCAATATAAAAATACTTTATTGTCATGTTATTTTTTGAGGAAAATTATGAAAATCTCAGAGGACCAACAAGTTGATATCTGAAATATGTCAGTATGAATGTCCAAAAAATTGTACAATGAGATGGTCAAATAATTTGACATAATTACATCGCGGGAGGAACTATCTCAACAACAATGTGCTTCAAATGTATGTAATCATTGAATTTTTCTATTAGGTACAAGTAATTAATTATACATTAAATATTAATTTTCAAATATTCTCTTACAAAAAATAAAATAAAATAGAACTCATTCTGCACATAAAACTGGACGACAAGGAAGAAAAGGGTCGATAGCAAATTTTGTGAGTAATTGTTATTTCTTTATAACAACTTAAGGTTTTTTTTTATATATATTTTAAGTTATTTTACAACAACCATCTTTGAATGTCTTCAAACATGTGCTAACATACAAAGAAGATCCATCAGAAAAATTGATTGACATTGGGTGAATTAAGGGTTGTGAGAATATGTTGGCATATCAAAAATTAATTGTCGAATTTGAAAGCATGATTTGTGTTGTTTTACTTCTATCATTTTATAATTAATGAAACAAAAATTATACTTTATATTAAATATATGATTTATTATGGGGTATAAAACCTGTAGGAAAAAAAGTATGGAACTGAGCCAACAGAAGAATTGTTGAAACAAGGGATGAGATTTAATTTTGAACATATGTGTATGATTCATGAGTCACTTCTTGCTTTGGAGGTACATTGTTTTTCAATTTACATTCATGTATATTATTTATTTCAATTTTCATTATTCTCACCAATGTAGATAGACTCATTATAGTTTATTTTTATGTTTGTAGCTGGAAATTCAAGAAAAAAAAAACAATCGAGACAATCAACCAAGCATTTAGCAAAACAACCCAAGGCATGGAAGTAGATCGAGCACTAACAACAATTCCAGTGAATAATTATGACCAATATATTTGGATATCAATGCAAGCTGCAATTGTATTTTTTTAAAACAATTGTCTGTGAAAATCTTACATTTTGTTTAATGTAATGGACATAGTGTCTGAGTTCAAAGACAAGGGATTATCGATAAGTGTCCCATTTTGTATGACAAATACCCTCTTATTCATATAATAAAATATGTCTTAATTTATTCTATTGTGTTGTCCAATGTTGTTGTGATATGTTACAACACTGATTAAATATATGGACTACTGCTCTGAAAATGAAAAAGGTTTGTGCATACAAATTTGTAAGTGAAATATTTATGTGACTTGGGCAATTGGATCAAGTTTGTAAGCACATAAACTTAATTATTTTTTACTTAACAGGAACAGCATAAACAGTCATAAACAAACATCAAAAGTAAGAACATAACACAACAAAATGACAAAGGAGTTCACCCCTCTCTTGGGCTACATCTCATGGTCTAGCTTCCAATGGATCATTTTAATTATATGTTCAAAGTGTCAAAATTAGTGCTTTACAATACTCAGAATGCATAATAGATGGCTTCAATGGCTCCAGAATGTCCAAAAACCCCTGGTTGGGCTCTTCATGCACCTGGTTTGGCCAAAAATTGAGAAAAATACACTCCCTAGAAGTTTTTCCCAATAACTTGTTGTACCCGCTCGCCAAAACGCACCTATGTCCAACTAAACCTAGCTCCATGCATTTTTTGTGCCAAAACCCAGCACCACACGCACCATTTAGAAATTTGGGCAAATTGTTGCATTGTTATAGTGATTAGTGCCTTAATGGTCGAAGGTGTCGATCGCATGGCCCCATGTGGCCTGGCGCCGACCTAAATTCTTGCACCCATCGGAATATCCGTTGAACACCCCACACATATGGTCATGTGGAAGAATGGTTTAGTGACCATGACCAAGGCTGGGGCTAAGCCCCAACCCTTTTCCGCCCGAAACAAAGTTTAATTCAACTTTAAATAAAAGTTCTAAACTATAGGGTTAAGAAATAAACGTGGGTGGGTTGGTAGCCTGGCCTTTGCAAATCCTTTTTCCATGCCTGGAGGTCATGGGTTCGACTCTGGTGGAGTCCCAAACAAACTTTTACACCACAATAAGGGGGTGCCACATGGCATCCCCTGGTTGGGCCATGTGGCACCCTTCCATTCGCCTTCTAACATGCCACGCATCAGACGTGGATTGGTCCACGTAACACCTGCCAACTCAACTTTCCATTTCAACACACTCTTCCACATCACATGTCCACATCAGCCTATATAGTCTTATGGTCAGCTACCACATGGCCTGTATGGACTGTACAATCAACATTTTGCATTTTTTGAAAAGTGGACAGAATGCGATATCTCAGCCATACAGACTCTGTTTGAGCCCGTTCAAGTTGTGTTGAGATTGTGAGGACCATATCTACACAATAAATATGTTTTCGATCAATTTAAAGAACTTTTATTTTTGAGAAGTTTTTTATCCCCTAGATCACTCCTCCCCATTGGGAAGCTTTTGAACCTCCAAAAGACTACTTCCAGTAAATCTGAAGATGAGGGTATAGTTCCCTCACCTTTACAACCTCAATCCATTTATCTTTTCTTGTATCTGTGCCTTTAATACCAACACGAAGGTATTCCACATTCCCTCATTTTGAAGTTCTCATCTTTTTGTCAATGATTGTATCCTTATGCAATTATGAAAGATATTTTGGCGAGAAGTCATCTATTGAAGTAATATGAACATGCTCTCCTTGATCATCAACCAAAGGAGGCTCATACAATCTCAAATTCTCAACATTAACAACTGCATACATTTGCATATAAGGAGGCAAATCCAAACAGAAGGCATCGTTACCAATCTTTTCAAGAATCTTGAAAGGTCCATATCTAATTGGTTTTAGTTTTTTACCTTCTCCTTTAAGCCTCTCCTTGCTAATGTAAAGCCAAAATTCATCTCCAACTTGGAAACTATGATCAACATGATGCTTGTCATGTCTTGTCTTCTACTTGGCTTGGCTTACCATTTGATGCACCAATTGAATTTATTCAATGAACTTCTTTTCTCTATCAATGTCATAATGACCATCAATAGAAATATCCTTCCCAAAGATAAAATCTAAAGGAGATTTTGGAAAATAACCAAAACATGCTTCAAATGGAGATGTTTGAGTTGAAGAATGCTTAGCCCAATTATAAGCATGTTGAATGTAGTGTATGTGCTCTTCCCAAAGCTTATGATGTTTTTTTCAATAACCACAAAGAAGATGTACTATTGTTCTATTCAACACTTATGTTTGACCATCAGTTTGTGGATGAATTGTTGTGCTCTTTTTTAGCTTGGTGTCCATGAGTGCCCATAAGCTTGACCAAAAGTTCCCAATAAATCGAGAATATCGATCAGAAATAATGGATTTGGGCAACCCAAAATGTACCCAAACATGTTGAAAGAACATTTGTGTTGTTTGTTTAGTTGTAACCTTCTTCTTACAAGGCATCAAAATATACATTTTGTTGAAACGGTCAACCAAAACATAAAGATAATCATGATTATTTTTAGGCATGGGTAATCCTCCTACAAAGTCCATGGAAATGATTTCCCAAGGACAAGAAGGAACCGGAAGTGGAGTATACAAACCCAACTTTCTATTGCTAGGCTTACTTGTAGCACATAAATAACATCCCCTTACATATCTTGAAACACTTTCATTCATTTTAGGCCAATAGAAATACCTTTGCAAATTAGCCATTGTCTCACCTACACCAAAGTGGCCAGCAATAAGAGAAGAATGTGATTCCCTTATGATGTTGACTCATTCACCCCCTGGAATACATAGCTTTCCAAGATGATACAAAATATTATCATGCACATGGTAATCCAATTCCTCAACTTGGTTAGAATGACACAAATTTGCATAAACCTCTTTAAAATCAGCATCTAAAGCATATTGTTCAACATAGCTCTCATGCATGGTACAATTATGCTTAAGAATAACTGAAGCACTAAAAATAGGCCTAGAAAGCATATCAATAAATTTGTTATAAATGAATTTCTTATACCTAATAACCAAGTGGAATTTTTGTAGGAAACCCATCCATCTGAAGTTCCTTGCTTGTTGTAGCTTTGTTTGTGATTGTAAGTATTGCAATGGTTGATGATCTGTGTGAATGATAGTTTCTTTTCCCAACAAATAATGTTTCCATTTTTTCAAACTTTTCACCAATGCATACAACTCCTTATCATATGTAGGATAATTAACCATAACACCATTAAAAGTTTCATAATGAAAACAAATGGGTTTACCATGTTGCAACAAGACTACTCCCATTGCATAGTTACTTGCATAT
>ML811362.1:188953-203250 GCA_009831015.1 Picea engelmannii | reverse complement strand
CGAGACGAATGTCAAAGAAAGAGTCAGGAATGCACAAGAAACAGACACATTCTTCCAGACCGTGACCTCGTACCTAGAGAAAGAACCCACATGAATAAAGTATGAAGGCTACCAGATGATAGATGGAGGTCTGCTAACTTACAAAAACCGATTGTATATTGCAGATTGTGATGACTTGAAGAGGTTCATAATGGATGAACTACATAAAAGACCATATACTGGTCACCTTGGATATCAAAATATGATCATGACCACTAGGAAACAATTCTATTGGCATGGGTTAAAGAAAGACATAGCTAACTATTTAGCTAAGTGCCTAGAATGCCAACATGTTAAAGCAGAACATCGACACCCAGCAGGATTATTACAACCTCTACCAATCCCGGAATGGAAGTGGGAAACCATTTCTATGGACTTCATCACCGGATTACCAACATCGACCAAACAAAATGACGCCATCATAGTAGTGGTGGATAAATTGAGCAAGTCCTCCCATTTTATCCCCATCAAATCGAATTACAAGGCAATAGATATCGCCAACATATTCATGAAGGAGATATTCAGACTACATGGTATGCCTAAAGAGATCGTGTCTGATAGAGACATGAAATTTACTTCCAACTTTTGGAAATCCTTGATGGTTGGTCTGGAGACCAAATTATTGTTTATCACAGCCTATCATCCTCAAATCGATGGACAGACGGAAAGAGTGAACCAAATATTGGAAGACATGCTAAGAATGCATGTAATGCATCAACCCAAGAAGTAGGAAGATTATCTACCACTTGTGGAATTCACCTACAACAACGGCTACCAAGAATACTTGAAGACGAGTCCCTTCAAAGTCCTCTATGGTAGATCGTACAACACTCCAGTCAGTCGGAGTAGTCCCGTAAAAAAAAATTCTATTGGACCTAACATGATGAAAGAAATGGAACAACAAGTGATTTAGATAAAATAGAATCTGAAGGTCGCTCAGAACAGACAGAAAAGTTACGCCGATCGAAAGAGAACTCCAAGAGAATTCAAGATGGGAGACCACGCATATCTCAGAGTTAGGCCCAAGAAGAGTTCCCTGAGGATGGGCGCTTGTGCCAAATTGGCACCTCGGTGTTGTGGACCCTTTGAAGTTCTAGATAGAGTGGGATCTGTAGCCTATAGGCTGGCACTTCCTCCCACAGTAAAAGCACTTAATGTTTTCCATGTTTCATTATTGAAGAAATATGCACATGATTCTAATCATATAATTGACTGGTCTGTGATCCAGGTGGAACCAGAGGGAGAATTCCTGCCAGAACCTCAATGCATACTGGATAGAAAGGAAACCCCACTTAGGAACCGAACCATTGCACAAGTCAAGGTGCAGTGGAAACATTTTGGCCCAGATGAGGCTACCTGGGAAGTGGAAGATGCCATGAAACATGCATATCCGATTTTGTTTACTTCTATACATACATGTCATATTGATAGATAGAACATCGAGGACGATGTTCCTTTAAGGGGGAGGGAATTGTAACACCCTATTTCCCCCAGTCTGTAAAAATAACTATATTGGCCAAGAATTATGGCAAACTCAAAGACGTGATTGTTTGATTAGACGAACATTTTTATAAAAGGTTGATGAATGTAAATTATGTTATGAATATGTGTTGCATGGCTGCTGGGAGGGGGATGTGATAAAAGATGCCATGATGGCTAATGAGAGGTGGTGGAAGGGACCTAGAATGGTTGTGTTAACTTCCATCGAATCAGTACCGTACTGGTTTTACTTGCTCAAATACCAAAGCAACTCTCTAACCCCAGAATGGATTTCCCGTCATATTGGTAGGTGGGGAGGCTCCTCAAGAGTTAATGAGGGGATGGGGGTGAACTGCCCATCTGTAACAGCTCCAAGACCTGATCGCAAATGGGGAAATTCACGCCACACACAATCTTGCAGAGAAAAGGCAAGAGAGGAAGTGTGGTGAGGGGAGAGAGAGAATGCGTGCAACAAGGATCACGGGGAAGAACTCGGGAAACTATGGAAACACAGGGAGTTCTGAACAGAGAAGAAGGAGAGTAACCTTCATCCTTGACTTCTGTGGAGATGGAAGTAGAAAATTGAACCTCAAGCATTGTGGTGTAGCTCGGGGGTGGCTAGTGGTAAATCCGTTTGGAGTCACTGAGCCTACGGTTGGGTGGAAACGAGCACCCCTCTCAGCAGTCACATCACACCTGATGTTTTCTGATAAGTGTTATGTCTTGTATTTCTGAATTGAATGCATGCTCATGTTTATACACTCATAAATGGTTTCTGTATGGAAGTGTTTGCATGTGTTTTGATTTGGAGACAAGGGATACATGCTTATACTTATATGACCATAATCGGTCTATGTATAGAATGAGTAGGTTCAGAATACGAGTTCGTTCCCTTGAGAATTGTCCTATCTACTTGGTTCACGCTATGCCCTGGTTTAATTTCCCGAAGGCACTTCTTTCGGGAAGTTTCCTCGCACTTTAGAGTTGAAGTGAGTCCCTTGAAAGGACTACCATGATATTAAACCCACGAGTTTACCTTACCCTTACGACCGAATTTATAGCTCGGCGAATCAGGAAGACTTTTACTCAAGTCACCAAGCATAGGGATAATTTACCCAAGAACCCTCTGAAAAATATGTCGAAGCTTGATTGCCTGTCGACCTTAACCTTTCCATAGGCAGGAGGGTGGACTTGGCAACGTCCTGAAAGTCTCGGAGTATTCAGACCCGTTCATTAGCATTTCGGCGTTTCGACACCCAGGAAACCAAAGGGCAAGACCCTTCATCATCGCAAGTCGCGAAGTCCCGGTATGCGAAACTCCGAATTAGCTTAGTGTGAATAGGTTTCGGCATTTCGATGTTTCAGCACCCGAGAAACCAAAGGGCAAGACCCTTCATCATCGCAAGTCGCGAAGTCCTGGTATGCGAAACTATGAATTAGCTTAGTGTGAATAGGTTTCGGCATTTCGGCGTTTCGGCACCCGGGAAACCAAAGGGAAAGACCCTTCGTCGTCACAAGTCACGAAGTCCTGGTATGCGAAACTCCGAATTAGCTTAGTGTGAATAGGTTTCAGCATTTCGACGTTTCGACACCCGAAAAACCAAAGGGCAGGACCCTTCGTCGTCGCAAGTCGCGAAGTCCTGGTATGTGAAACTCTGAATCAAATTAGTGTGAATAGGTTTCGACATTTTGGCATTTCGACACCCGGGAGACCAAAGGGGAAGACCCCTCGTCTTCGCAAGTCATGAAATCTCGGTTCACGAAACTTCGGGAGGATCTGGACCGTCCATCGGAGGAGATGCACGGTGAGCGGTCAGAGTTCGGGGAAAGCTCTGAAACCCCTTAAGCCATTGGATCTCATAGGACAACAAGGGGGTTAAGGATGAGTGTCCTTCAACGCCCTTAAGCTCAAGAGGGATAGTGACCGTCAGATCAAGATCAACGAGGTTCGTTGATCTCCTACATGAATTTCCATATCGAAATTTGGGGATTTGAGTGACATGAGTTCTGGAGTCGTTGCATCATGAATTCCCGGTTCATGAAACTCCGAAGAGATTTTCACCCGTCAATCTCAACAAAGGGACAATTTCGGGTTTCGGGGTTTGAAGAGTTGAAAGACTCGACTTGCTTGCATTTTGAACTTCTGGTTACCGAAGTCCCGATACGGCTAGGACCGTCGGATCAGGGGGAATATTTGCAACCGTCAATCTCAACGAAGGGATGATTTTGGGTTTCGGGGTCTGAAGAGTCGAAAGACTGGACTCTCGGGCATCGCTGAGTCGCGAAATGAAAAAGGTGCCTCTTGGCTTGGCCCGGGGTCATAATCGATGATTACATGGAGGCGAAGCCCACGCTTGGTGCTTGAGTTGTACATGACAGGTTTTCAATGAAAGAACCGACAGATTGGTTTAGTGAAGGTTCCGACAGGAAGAGATAGCCTGCGCTAGGACCTCGTAGGAACTCGGGGATTCTGTCCCTCGAGAAGGAAAAGAGAAAAAGGTGAAAAAAAAAAATACCTATTATGCCGTAGTGGATGTGTTACAAACATGAGCATATGCCTCACAAATAAAAACATGAATATGTTGAAGTGAGGGATTCTTACCCATCTAGACCTCGATAGGGGTCTTATCCACAAGAGCTAATGTGGGCGATTGTTGGCCCTCGACCAATTTTTGAAGAAACATTGGTCAGAGTTGGCCCACTTTTGGAATTCAACACGATGGTCGAAGATGGAGCACCCAGGCAAAGCTGAGATCGTAGATCTCACCCATTTTTGCGGGCTATGTGGACCTAATAAGGTGTCCTCTAGGGTTTTTGTAATGGGTTTATGGGATATCGACCCATGGTTTCTCCCTATGTTTGGACCTATTGTAAGGGTTTGTAAAAGTATAAATAAAGAAGAATGAATGGTAGAAGTAGAAGTTGTTGGAGCTAAGTGAAACCAGTTGAATGGATTTGTGCAAGAGAATGTATGTGTGTTAAGGCTTTGTGTTTGATAGAGAGTTGGATCTGTGCCTTGACCTAGTTTTGGAAGGAGGATCTGGTGCTCAGTGCACAGATCTCATGTCCAGTGCGAAGTTTGACTCTATGGCTTAGTGCATATGAGTGAATGAATGTAATATTCAGACGAATAATAAAGAGGTGAAGCGGTTGGTGGACGTAGCCCCACACTGGGGTGAACCACGTACATCTGGTGTCTTATGGTTTTCTTTCTGCAATGTTATATCTGTTATGTTTTACTTAGTTCTTAGATTAGATGTGTAATGGATATGTATTTGTTGCTTAAATGCATTGCTTATGTTGGAATGCTAGATCTGATTCAAAGTGATAAGTGCTAAGTGGTTGAAGTACTTAATCTTTGTTTTTACTGCACTAGATCTATCCTAGATATATTCTGCGATGTTCATAAGGTGAATAAAATAATGCATGTCACTTCCTAAGCATCAACAGAATACCCTTCGAAGTGTTATTATTGCAGATCTGTGTCCCAGCCTGGTTACAGACACCTGCGTCCTGTAACCCCCCCTGCTTCTACCTTGGGTGAGACTTCTCTTGCTTCGCAGTTGTTGCTGAAAGGGTCGATAGTTGGGGTTTTGTTGGTGTGTTGTTAAGCATTGAACCCTGGGTCTGCCCTTGTGCCAAAAAATGGTTCCATTGTCGGGACCTGAAATTGTGATTGCTGGGAACTTAACTAAAGAAAAATAGAATCTTTGTGTGTAGATCTACTGCTAAAGTGCACAGTACTCTACTTGACTTGCGAAGCTTTGTGCTAAGAAAGAAATATTATCTGAAGAAAAGAGGTAAGATCTGAAAAGAGGTAAAGCTTTGTGATTTGACAAGAGTAAGATAAGCAGAAATTTTTCTTTGGAAAGCATAAACCTAAGTATGTTTAATAGAGTATGTCATAGTCTAAAGGCTAGGGCGCAGTTGAAAGAAAGAGTTGATTTGAGTAAATTTAATGAAAATGAAGAAAGATATGTTATTCCTATGCAAAGATAGAGTTTTTGGACTAACAAGTGGATGCAAGAACCTAGATTTTTTTTTTGCACATTGCAGGTCCAGCACTATGATCCTAGTGCGTAGTACAGAAGAGGTTGGGGAACATTTAAAAGAAAAAGAGGATTAAATTTTTGTTATAACTGCAGAAGACCGGGACATATTTCTAAGGAATTCCTTGGTGCAGGTCCTATTTGTCTTTGTTGTAAGATTGTTGGTCATGAGGTTGAGGATTTCCCAAGGATGATTGCTAAAGTTGAAAGGATGAACATGAGACAAGAAAACTATGAAGAAAGTCAAGAGACTAAGGGCGTGTTAGAGAAAGAATCAAAGAAATTTCATACTACATTATTGCAGTTGAAAGAAATGATGGATGTTCACAAAGATGTCAATTTACCAGAGATCCTGAAAGTAAAACAATGCATAAGTGCAAGAATAGAAGACTTCGACATAGACTGTGTCTTGGATGAAGAAACACAAGTGAATATTATGACCGAAGAAACTTGGAAAATTTTGGGAAAACATACTTTGGTACCTTCGTTAGGAAGGATAGGCTTGTTTAAGGGAAAGATGATAACCCTATGTGGAAGAGTTACTAATGTACCTATTATTGTACAAGGAACATTGACTGAAGAAGAATTTGAAGCCATTAAATTTGTTGGGGACAACACCCCTTTCCCACTTTTGTTAGGTAAGACTTGGATTGAGAAGGATCCGATCAGAAGGAAAGCAGAGGAAGAAGCTACAGAAAATAAAAATCAAGAACTAAAGGATTTCATAGCTATAAAAATAGACTAACTAATAAAAGAACGAGAGGATAAGTCGAAGCAACATAACAAAGTAACAACGCAGGAGGGACAAATAGTCATAGAATTAGCTACCAAGGTTGGAAGAATGCAAGAAATCTTGAAGGACCTGTCTATTCAGGAAAGAAGTGTATCCACCCAGGAAGTATTAAGAGAAGGGATATTAACTTCAGACCCTTTGAGGGCACATCAACAGTGTGAAGCCACTGCGCTAGGAGAAAATAAGAATAAAAATGGAAAGAGGATTCCAGAAATAGTTAGAGAAACACATATCACAGGGAAGAAGGAAAAGAAGCACAATAAAAAGAAAGCTAAGTTGGAAAAGATACAAGAAGCTACATAGACTAGATGGAAGACTTCGCAGATTGGAACGTCGTAGGAGGCAGGTTCGCAACATTTGAACCTAGATGGAACAACAGGTCCGCGTAGAATGGGACTTCACCCTGACGAAGTTATATGATCGTTGGAGGCGCCCCAACTGTTATAAAGATGCTCCAGAACGGTTAGAAAACAAAATTATGGGCTGATAGACCGCTTTTGGACATTGAGACAACACCATAACGGACAGATTTACATTGATGAAGGAATTTCCTGGCCGTTGGAAGATCCGTTACGATAACCTGCTTATTTAAATCGCCGGTCGCTGCGCTGGGACCACTTTTTGCTACCCGTGATTGACTGAGCTAAATAGATAATTGTCCAAGTGTCGAGTTGTGTCATTGAAAACTAGACCCCGCCTATCCATTTGCCTACCCCGCCTGTTTGTTAAAAACTAGAATGTCGGACGAACCTAGTGAATTAGAGAAGTCTGTCGAGGAGGTCCTTAAGAAACTAATGGCCGACAGACTGATATTTGAAGGTGTCTAGGTGTCGTCGACTAGGGGACTGTAGGCTTCCCCTTCGACTGGACGTCATTTTGGTCGTGTCAACCCCGGAACTGAACAACGAAGTAAGCACAACAGTGATATGGCTAATGTGAAGCAGATACTGTTGATCCTACCCGAGTATATTCCACCTTTGGTTGGCATTGTTAATCGTGAAAGCATTCCCCAAGATTATGAGTACACTGTGTTCACCATGTACATTTCAAAAGGAATACACATAGTCGGGAGTCAGTTAGGACAGATCCTGCTACTGAAGAACAACAACTTCAATTTAGGAGACATGAAGAACTATGCTATGTTAGCAGCCCACTGCTACTTGACGAAGACAACTAAGAAGAAGCCTCGCCTTGTCTCACAACCATGGATTAATGAGTTGGTGTAGTCCGCTATGCTGAATGTGATGAAGATCCCCCATTTTGGCCACCACTAGGAGGTTAATTCTTGCGTTAAACTCCTCCTATTGTGCTATCATGGCGGATACATGTGGCTCGACCGAAGGATTACTATGGATTCGGCGTTGATCCACCAAATTACAGGCTTGAGTGTGAAGGGAACTAACCCTCAATAGTTTTATCTAGGGAAGGATTCAGACCGTTCCTTGGCACAAAACATCAAGGAAGCTTACGGAGAAGTCAAAAAAGAAAAGCAAGGTTACAAGGTAGCCTCTATACAGGATGAGGCAATGCGCATCACTTTCCAACTCATAGCTGGCAAGCTCGTAAGGAAGAACTGCCCCACATAGGTCACCGGATTTGTGGTGGACCTCGCAGGAAAATGTGTGGAGGGCATGCAGATGAACTAGGCGAACTACCTCATCAATGAGCTGGAGAAGGATTTCCGTGAAGACCAGGACTTGGGATACAAATTCCATTACAGTTGGCTGATCATTTTGATCACATTTGTCACTTGGAAAATGCGTGAAGGAGACACCTTCCCAGATATCGAACCCTTAGAGCCATTGGTCGGTCGGTTTTCAACCCTGTGGTATACCAACGACATGACTAAGTAGTGGCAGCCCAATGTTGTGTTTCATGCATACTATCAACAATTGAAGGTTTCAATTGAGTCATTTCTGTGCATGACACTGCGCACCCTGCACTAGTACAGACCAATAGAAAAGTTCCACGTAGATCCGCATTTCATCTACATCACTGCGCACCAAGACGAGAACCAAGAAGAGTTACATTCGTACTATAAGCTAACAAATGAAGACATGGAGCAGATTACAAAGGAGTGGCTGGAGGAATTTATTGTACCTGTTGCTGATGCAGAACTCTCTGACACTGATGCCATAGAAATCCCCATAGTCACCTGGGTTGAGCATGTCGGACATTCTAGTGGGACGAAGAAGAAGAAAAAGCAGGAGGAAGCCCAGGATATAGAGAGCGATGAGGAGGAGAACGCTTCTGAAGATAATGGGTATGGCTTGCTCGCTTGGAGGAGGAGAAGACGAAGAAGAAGAACAAGGAGGACATGATGAAGGAGAAGAGAAAGGAGGAGGCGAAGTTACACCGCCTGAAGACCCCCCTACTGGAACATTAACACCACAAAAGAGGAAGGTTTCTTCGCAGAAACCTTCAGCCAGGAAGAAGACACGTGCTAATAAGCCCTAGTTGGAGTCCACGCTCATGGAGGATGATATCAGTCTGGTCCATGGAGATATGGAGGATTCTTCTGATGACATCTTATAGAGATATGGAGAGAATCAGGAGGAGCTATATGGAAGAACCGAGAAGGAATTGAAGGAAGTACATCAAGTTATTCATTTGGTCCACACGGTACCCACTACACCTTCCTCATCACAGATTGCAGAATTGGGGGATGAACTATCCCAATTGAGAAAACCGGTGGATGCAATAGAAGCTCGAATTCAGAGAGTCCAAGAAGAGAAGGAGAAGGCTACAAAATATGTGAAAAGAGAGAAAGATGAAGTCTTAGAACAATTAAGAGCAGCGCAAGACAAGGTAGCAGCTCGGGAAAGTGAGAAAGCAGAGCTTCAGATGAAGCTCCAGGAGGAAAAATCCCAGCTACAGAGAGAAAAAGAGCAGTTGCTCACAGAGCGGGCCATGATCAAAGAAGTTGTGAGTAAAKCATGTCACTTTGTGTCAGGCTTGGCATAGGAGGAGTAAGAGTCGGTTGAGGCTCAAGTAGTGAAGCTCGCTGAGACACTCCAGTAGCTTCAAACTAGGATAATAGACTTGGAGGCCCAAACARTGCCAAGCACCCTACAGGAGGTGCATGACCAGAGGGAGGAGACCGCTAAGAACACACTAATAAGGATAATAACTATCGCCTCACAATGAAAACARTTGAGTGATATAAACACACARACATATGAACGCCTYGTTGAGGATCCATACCTAAGAAAGTTGGAGGCGCAGTTACAGGAGGAACAACAACAAGAATTTTTCGTGAAGGTGTAGATGAAGCTTCTCACTGYGGTAGAAAGAATGAAAAKATCCTGGGAGTAGTGYGCAGTASAACAAAAGATCACTRCCTTCCATGGTAGGGTAATSGAAGTCACGCAAAAGTTGCAACCTATGCAGGATGAAGCCTACAAGGTGTTCGAAGAGATTGATGGACATGGCTCGCAATTGGACCAAGTGGTTTCATCAGTAGAAYAATGCCTGGAAGGGCCTGTTACAGAGCAGATGATCCATGAGCTCACTGAGCAAGAGGCTTAGGAAAAGMAGCAAATCGAGGCAAMTCGAGTTAAGCTCGAGGCCTTTGAAGCAGCGTTGTCCGCACTTGAGTGACTCGGGACRAATCACATGTGAGTGTTGGAGGCMTGTTGGCCCTCGACCAAGTTTTGAAGAAACATTGGTCAGAGTTGCCCCCCTTTTGGACCTCGACATGATGGTCGAAKATGGAGCCCCCAGGCAGAGMTGAGATYGCGGATCTCACCCATTTTTTCGGGCTATGTGGACCCARTAAGGGGTCCTCTAGGGTTTTTKTAATGGGTTTATGGGATGTCATCCCATGGGTTCTCCCCATGTTTGGCCCTATTGTAAGGGTTTGTAAAAGTATAAATAAAGAAGAATGAATGGTAGACGTAKAAGTTGTTGGAGCTAAGTGCAAGCAGTTGAATGGATTTGTGCAAGGGAATGTATGTGTGTTAAGGCTTTGTGCTTGATAGAGAGTCGACTTTGTGCCTTGACCTAGTTTTGGAAGGAGGATCTRGTGCTCARTGCGCAGATCTCCTGTCCAGTGGGAAGTTTGACTCTGTGGCTTAGTGCACAAGAGCGAATGACTGTAATATTYCGACGAATAATAAAGAGGMRAAGCAGTTGGTGGAYGTAGCCCCACACTGGGGTGAACCACATACATGTGGTGTCTTATGGMTTTCTTTGTGCAATGTTATATCTGTTATGTTTTAATTAGTGCTTAKATTAGATGTGTAATGGATATGTATGTGTTGCTTAAATSCATTGCTTATGTTGGAATGCTAGATATGATTCAGAGTGTTAAGTGGTAAGTGGTTGAAGTACTTAATATTTTTTGTTACTACACTAGATCTATCCTAGATATGTTCTATGATGTTCATAAGGTGAATAAACTAATGCATGTCAYTTCCTAAGCATTGACAGGATACCCTGAGAAGTGTWATTATTGCAGATCTGTGTCCCAGCCTAGTCACAGACACCTGCATCCTGTAACCCCCCCTGCTYCTACCTCATGTGAGACTTCACTTGCTTTKCAGGTGTTGCCGAAAGGGTCAGTAGTCGGGGTTTTGTTGGTGCGTTTTTAAGTGTTGAACCMTGGGTCTACCCCTGTGCRAAAAGAGACATATTAATCAAGTAACATGCAATAGAAATTGCTTATTCCCAAAACTTCTTCTTTGAGACGACTGCACTAAGCATACTCCTATCTCTCTCCACCAACGTTCTATTCATATGTTCTACAACTCCATTCTATTGATGGGTATATGGAGTTTTCTTATGTCTGTCAATTCCATTCTTCTTACAAAACTTATCAAATTCTACAGAGCAAAACTCACTGCCATTATCAATCCTCAACACCTTAATCTTATTACCAGTCTAATTTTCCAAGATAGCTTTAAGCTCCTTAAAATGAATGAAAACCTTATATTTAGTTCTAAGAAAATATACCCATGTCCTTCTAGAATAATATTCAATGAATGACACATAATACAAATCCTTATAAATTCAAGGAACTTTAACTGGACCAAATACATCATAATGAATTAAGTCCAACAACCTAGAAGATTTATGAGAACTAGAATGAAAGTGAATCAAGCTCTATTTCCTATATATGTAATGCTCACATAAATAAAATTCAAGAGTACAAGCATTCAATCCATCAACAAGAATTTTGTTTTTCAAGGCTTGTAGGCCCTTCTCACCTTTACGACCTACTCTTTGGTGTCATGGCATTGTCTTCTTTGTAGGTAATTTGTTTTTTAAGCACAAGATTCTTTATGAGGTTTTGATTGTGAAGGTGTAGATCCTATAGATATCTATGCTACAAAAATTGAAGAACTATTACACTCAATAGTGCATGCATCAATTTGGAACAAAGTACCCCCACAGACACCCTTGGTGAGTACCATAGCTCCTAGGACAATATTTCACCCTTTGTCAGAGAAAAAAACCTGCACACCCACATCATTAAGTGTGCTCACTAATAGCAGGTTTTGTGCTAAACCTAGAATGTGTGAAACTCCATCGATCATCTTTACTCTGCCATCAAGGAATCTGATCAAGAATCTTTCATGAACAAAAATGATAAGAGGAGATTCATCACTAAGGTATACCATCCCACCATCATATTTATCATATGCTAAAAACTAGTGTCGATGGGAAGTCATATGGAAGGAAGCTCCATAGTCTATCAACCATGTACTATGTCCTTCATGAGTTTCCAAAGATGCAACACAGGCATGTTCACCATCTTCTTGAGAATATGTTTTAGAATCGTCATTCAATCATTATTTTGCTTCTTATTCTTCTTCTTATATTCCTTGCAATCCCTCCTGAAATTCCCAACCTTGTTGCAGTTGTTGTGGTGGGAAATCCCCCTACAGACTAGAAAATAGGGTTATATTATGCATGCAGATATGACCGAAAGAAACCTACTTTCTACCTTCGTCCCCAGACCTAATCCCCATTTCTTTTCAGTGAATACATGTTTAGACCAACATACCTTGTTCCGGATGTTTGATGTCAATCCTTCTTCATGCTTGATCGCTTGTTAGCAGATCTCCTCCCAAGGCTAACTTGCATACAACACAAGCACCAAACTACACATGCATTTTACCTATAGACTAATGGGTTAGAGATTCAAACATATATTTACTGAACTATGAAGAACTCATATAGCGGGACGGGAAAAGAATTTCTTTAGTATTAACTTTAATGAATCAACTTACAATGTTGAGACTAGCCACTGCTCCACGAATCCTGATCTTGGGCTCCTCTTCAAATGTCCTCCAACTTCTTTGCTTTGTATTTCTTCTTGCACAAGAATGGATAAAGGGTTGGGACAATGGGAATGTGCAATTGGGCAGAGTTTCTTTACTCTTATTCTCCTCCTCCAAATGGGACCCCTAACCCTTCTTTTATAGGCTAGAAGAAGCTAGGTATTTGGATGAACCCTCGACCATGCATTGCCAGGAGTTTCAGTTAACTCACCCAAAGCTGTGTGTTACGTCAACAACTTTCCTTTTTTGTGTTTTTGTCAGTCCACGAGGGTTGTTTGAGGTCAGCTAGCATGTGCACGCATGCAGTAATGGAGTAGGGCGCGTGGGACCTTATAAAAGAGGTTTTTTAAAGAGTTGTTCAGCAATGTTTTGGCAAAGAAGGGATCTGAGATGGCCTAATGCCAAGTAAGCATGTATGGTGCAAATTAGGGTTATAACAGATGCCCCCTAATGTGTGAGGTCAGAAGAGAATCTGATGGCCGAAATACAATACCAATCTTTACTGATGTGCCGAACAAGTGAGCCCAGGGACCAGGAACCGGGAGGCGCTGTCTGCAAAATAAAAAATGTCTCACCGAGGTGGGCATACCCATGATTGGGATAAAATAGAATCATGGCTACCAATAAAATACATTGTAGATCCATGTCAAATAACTATATAAAGTGTAGCCGCGAATAATACACAACGAAGATACATCTCGAAATAAAAAAGATATACATATAGAGTATCCATCTTCTAGAAGCTGATACGACCTGATGGCTGGAGATGAGATCTTCAGAGCTCGAGCAACAACTTCAAAATATTCAAAACTCAAAGGTAGAAGTGTAATATGAGTGTACGACTTCACTGCCCAGAGGTCTTCGACGGCTCGTCGGTCATGGACTAGATAATATTGATGATCAGACTGAAGGCTTCATTGATTTCGAACAAGGACTTGATTGGACATTCAATATGGTCGGGTATGAGGGAAAGAGACAAATTGCAGAGGGGCCGATTCGAGCTTGGTAGGAACTTCCCTTGGACAACAACACGACAAATGATGAGACTTAGGCAATATGGCATTAATCATAAGTTCATGAAGCAGGAGGCAACACAAACTCTCCATATGTTTGGAAGAATAACCAAACGGAGGAGGACACAACTCTATGTAGCGAGAACAACTTCCTAAGGTCGTACTACATCCCATATTTTGACGAACAAATGGACAGATGTGCTTTATCCAAGGGCGACTCATTATGCTGCCAATAAAGAAAATACTTTTCCCTTCCTCTTTTTGGGGTATATTTGATTTTTTTTTTTTGTCTTTTTCAATGATTTTGGAAAAAGGATAAAGGAATGTTACGTTACAATGGAGGAATGAGTGCTACAAACATACAAGTTCAAGGCGCAAGGACAAGACTGATGTTCAGAATAATGATACTCGGGAAAAATCCTCCAGGGTCCAAGGGTGTTAAGACACAGAAGCAAAGTGTTACAAGGTTGGCGTATGAGGTATGCAAATGCGGTTAACAAAACACACAATGGTAACGTCCTTTGATGTAAGTTTAACGAGCCCAGAGAAGGTAATCTCGGTGGTTTTTCATATTTAGAGAGTCTGAAAAATCATAAAAGGAGACTCCATTGGGGTACCTTTTTCGAAGATAGTCTAGTCG
>ML811362.1:126555-173078 GCA_009831015.1 Picea engelmannii | reverse complement strand
CTTGAATATTTCTCAGTACTATAGGAATTTGATGATGTATTCCAAGAAATACCATGGTTTCCACCAAGAAGGGAGATAAATTTCTCAATTGATTTAGTGCCAGGAGCTTCCTCGGTGTCAAAAACACCTTACAGAATGAGCACCCCAGAGTTAAAAGAATTACAAATGCAGTTGGAGGAATTGTTGAAGAAAGAGTACATACGTCCAAGTGTTTCACCTTGGGGGGAACCAATACTTTTTGTCAAAAAGAAGGATGGAACCTTGAGACTGTGTATTGACTTTCGACAACTTAACAAGTATACTGTAATGAACAAGTATCCTCTACCCAGAATTGATGACCTCTTTGATCAGTTAAGAGGAGCAAGGATATTTTCAAAGATTGACCTAAGGTCAGGATACCATCATGTAAGAATCAAGGAAGAAGACATTCATAAGACAACCTTTAGGACCAGGTATGGACATTATGAATTTGTAGTGGTGCCATTTGGACTGACCAATGCACTAGCTATATTTATGTGCTTAATGAATGACATATTCAGAAATTATTTGGATAAGTTTGTCATAGTGTTCTTGGATGACATGCTTGTCTATTCTAAGTTTGAAGAGAAGCATGAACATCACTTAAGACTAGTATTACAAGTGTTGAGAGAAAATCAGTTGTATGCCAAGTTGAGTAAGTGTTCTTTTTATCAAAAGCAGATCTATTACTTGGGACACATTATTTCAGAGCAGGGCATAGAAATAGATCCAGAGAATATTGAAGCCATTAGAGGATGGTCAACACCTAGAAATGTGTCAGAAGTCAGATCTTTTATGGGATTAGCTAGTTACTACAGAAGGTTCATAGTAGGTTTCTCGAAGATTGTTTATCCCATCACTTCTTTGCAAAACAAGGGAACTAAATTTGAATGGACACCTAAGTGTGAAGATAATTTTAATTTGTTGAAGGAATTACTTACTAGTGCACCTGTGTTAAAGATTGTTGGCCCAAATGAAAGTTTTGTGGTATGTACAAATGCATGTAAGGAAGGACTTGGGGGAGTCCTCATGAAAAATGGACATGTCATTGGTTATGAGTCCATAAAGATTAAGGAGCATGAGAGGAAATATGCCACACATAACTTGGAGCTTGCTGCCATTTTCCACACCTTGAGGATGTGGAGGCATTATCTCATGGGGAAGAGATTTGAATTAAGGACATACCACATTGGCCTAAAGTATCTTTTTGAACAACCAACCTTGAATGTCAGAAAAAAAAGCTGGCTGGAATTTTTAAGTGAATATGACCTCGATATCAAGCATATCAAAGGAAAAGAGAATAAATTTGTTGATGCACTTAGTAGAAGAGTGCATCTCATGCATGCGGTTGTTGTCAGTATGCATCGGTCAGAATTGAAGAGCATGATTTTAGATGGTCTTTTTACGGATCAGCATTACCTACAGTTAAAGGAAACATTACAACAAGGAGATGTACAACAACAAATAAAGGAGTATGAGATAAAGGAAGATGGATTACTCATGCATAAGAATAGAATCTATGTTCCTAGTTCTAGAGAACTGAGGAATTTGGTATTGAAGGAAATGAATGATGTTCCTTATGTTGGACATCCCGGTTATCAGAAAACGATTACAACAGTAAAATCCAATTCTTTTGGCTGGGAATGAAAAAGGATGTTGCTTATTACATCGCTCGATGTATGGAATGTCAGAAGGTGAAAGCTGAACATAGAATCTAGCAGAGTTGCTACAGCCTTTATCGATTCGAGAGAAGAAATGGGAAGTGATCACCGTGGATTTAATCACAGGATTACCCAGAACAAATAAGAAACATGATTCAATCATGGTGGTGGTTGAAAAATTAACAAAGGATTCTCATTTTGTTCCTGTAAAAACAACACATGCAATGGCTAACATTGCAGAAATTTACATGAGAGAGATTGCTAGGTTGCATGGGATACCTAGAACAATTGTCTCGAAAAGAGATACAAAGTTTACCTCCAATTTCTGGAGGGGATTGTTTAAAGGATTTGGTACAAATCTAAACTTTAGCACAACATACCATCCCCAATCATATGGACAAACAAAGAGGGTCAACTGAATAATTGAAGACATGCTAAGAATGTATGTGATGGATAAGCAATCTAAGTGGGAAGATTACTTGCACTTGGTCGAGTTTGCATATAATAATGGGTATCAAGCTTCGTTGAGAATGAGCCCATTTGAAGCCTTGTATGGTAGGAAATGAAATACTCCAGTGAGCTGGGACAACCCAGCAGATAGAGTGGTACTTGGGCCAGAGTTTCTCAAGGATATGGAAGACCAGATGGTTAAGATCAAGAAAAATTTAAAGACAGCTCAGGATAGAAAGAAGTTTATGAAAATAAGAACAGGACAGCTAGAGAATTTAAAGTAGGGGAGCATGTGCTTCTAAAAGTGAAACCCAAGAAAACTTATTTGAAATTGGGTAGTTGTACAAAGCTGGCAGCCAGATTATGTGGTCCATTTGAAATATTGGACATAATAGGGCCAATTACATACATGCTTGCATTGTCTTCTTCCATGAATGTGCATAATGTATTTCATCTCTCTTTGCTAAAGAAATATGTAAATGATCCTAACCATGTTATTGATTGGCATCTGATTCAGGTAGAGACAGAGGGAGACTTTCAGGTTCAGCCAGTGCGGGTATTGGATAGAAAGGTCAAAATTCTCCAGAATCGAGTTATAGAGCTGGTAAAAGTTCAGTGGACCTGCTACGGTCCTAAAGATGCTACCTGGAAGCATGAAGATTCCATGCAAGCAGAGTACTCGCATATTTTTGAATAGATTTTGAGATTTTGATCTCTATTTTGTATATGCATTGAGGACATTGTCAAAATAAGGGGGAGGGGATGTAACACCCCGGGTTTCAAACCCCCATTTTAAATAATGTATTGTTACAATGTTGAGAGGATAGAGTGCCCAAAAAATTATTTAAAAGGCCAGTGTGCCCAAGAAATGTAATGTTTTGATCATTATTAATAATACATACATCGTTGGTTGCTAGACGGACAAGGAATAGAGTTATAGGGGGCTATGATTCCACAAGAGAGGGGGCTTGAGGGGATAAATGTTTATTTCCTATTTTAATTACCCTTTGGTCTAAGGGGGTGGATCAATTACGTGGGCTTCTTGGGGAAGGCTAGGAGGTTCTTGATTCCCCATGAATTACTTAAATGCACCTCTGGTCTGATGGGGGGGGTTCGACTGATGGCTTGTTCATTGATTGCATGTTCTCTCATTCATTCTCTTATTCATTCCTCCACTTGATCACTGATTCATTCATTCATTCAATTTCTCACTCGTTCATTCATTCCATCCTTACCTATCCACTCATTGATCCATCCTCACTTCCATCTTGATTTGGGAAAGGGAAACGAATTGTCGAAGATTATCCACGATATTGTTGGTTGTAGTGGTCACTGGTGTAATCCAGGCATGACTTGAGGCATGCATGTCTGAGATGCGTTGGCCTGTGTCCAGTGTTGTTCATAGCTATGAGTCTTGAGAATTCCAACATTTAGATTATGGACCAGTTGCGCTGGAGCCCAAAATAAGGAGAAGGATTGCTTGAGGGACTACATGGAAAAGAAGGGTGGAGGTCCATTCTCTTGGGTGGTGCAATATGGGTAGAAGAGACATGGGTACTTGGATGGCTATGAGTTTTGGGAAAGCATGTGATAGCTTGAGTGCTTACTGGTTTGGGAATCCAAGTAACACTTTGGAACCGTCCTTGTGGATTCATAACCCTGGCTCAGGGGTGACACTGTTGTTGATATTTGGGAACAATAGTGTTTATGGTTGGGTGGAATGTCCTTGGTATGCAACCAATTGGTGCCTTAGTTTATAAAGATAAGTTCTCTCTGCTATGGTATTATCTACCTGTATATGAATGTATTCCGCTATGTATTTATTTATCGTTTGATTACATATTTAGAATATGCATGTTTGCTGGTTATTTTTGTGCATGTCGTTAAATCCTTTTCTTTTATGCATCCTTACTAATTTAAAAAGGGTATAAGTAAGAGAAATAAGTCCAAGGGTGGGCTTGAAGGTGGCGTACACCGACCTATGGGTGGCTTGGTATGTTACAGATTGGTATCAAAGCTTCTGGTTGAAACACCGGGCCGGTATGGGTCGGGTCTGTTGGTCAGAGTCTCGTGGTCGAGATCGAATTATGACCGTGAAGTTGAAAAGATCATGAGTAATGGCGTTGCAAAATATACACAGGAGTTAGAAATATAAATTGATCTTGTATAGGAGATGTTCTTGGTTGTTGACCTTGTTCCAAGTAGGTTATCTTGTAAATTCCATGGAGGCTACCATGGAGATGGTGTTGTTCTTTTTTCTTGATTTAGGTAGGTCACAGGTAATAGATCTGAGAGGAATCTATAATGTTGGTTGTGTAAGGTAACAACTCAGATGGTCCCTAGCTGAGACATGGAGCATACTCTCCAGAAATAAGAGTTGTACACATCCATGTAATAAAGGAGTTAGAATTCAGAGGGAGTCATCCCTCAAGATCCAGTAGAGAGGAGAAGCCTCCCTAGGATAGTTCATAGGAGATCAGACTTCAGAAGAGGTTAACACATACAGAGGGAGCAGATGACTCCGAAGATTATATATACTCAGAGGGGGTCAAGCTTCAGTGGGAGCTCGCTTCAAAGTTCGACATAAAGGATCTAGGTCTGATGCATTACTTCTTGGAATTGGAGGTGTGGCAGAGATCAAATGATATTTTCCTTATCCAAGGAAAACATATTGTTGAGACCCTGCAAATATTCGGGATGATTGACTACAAGTCCATGGCCACACCCATGACAATAAATATGAAGCTCTTGAGTGATTCATATTCATATTTGTTGGATCCCATGTTATACAAACTCTGACTGGGAAGGGAGTGTAGTGGATAGGAAGAGTACTTATGGATGTTGCTTTAGTTTTGGGAACAGTGTGATCTCATGGTTGAGCAGGGAGCAAACATCACTGGCACTTAGTACAATAAAGACATATCATATAGTAACCTGTATTGAAATCCGTGAAGCAGTGTGACTTTGAAATTTCTTGCAGGACTTCATCCGAGACATGATGCAGAAGGRAGTTGTGAAGCTCCAATACACATCCACATATGAGTAGCATCGAGAAGACATTCTCCCATATTGTTCATGTTGATTTGACCAAGGGATAATTATACATTCACTCATAGGATTAGCCATGYTGATTTGGCTAGTGATGAATGGCCCAAGCACAATCTTTCTTCTATCAGTCATGTTGATTTGACTATGAGCGAAAATAMTCAAGGTGCTCCAGAGACAAGCTTGGAATGATGCATAATTTCCACTCTCATTGAGAAAGAGGTATATTGTTTCTTCTCATGCCGGATAACCCCTCKGGCCAAGGGTTCCCTGGATCAGTCTTACAAATGAGGGGGTAATGCACTATCAKACCTTATGAGAGAAGAAACATCACAYGCATAGTCGTGAGGACTATGGGAGTAGATCCATGCTACTTAATGAGACTATAACTATGGATGATGGCGTATTATAGTAGATGTGTGCTACTAGTTGATTCCTGCATAGTTATATAGACATCGACTATGATTATGGTTGATGGCATATTGTAATAAGTGTGTGTTACTATTTGATTGTTGCATAATCATAGGTATGACTATGAATGATGGCATTTTAGTAGTGGTGTGATACTAGCTAATTGCTTCATAGTTATACATAAATTGACTATGGATGAGGGCATATTGTAGTAGTTGTGTGATACTAGATGATTGTTGCATAGTCATGGAGGTGGAAGACTATGATTATGGTTGAGGGCATATTGTAGTGGCTATGTGTCACTAGATGATTGTTGCATAATCATAGAGACTATTGTATTTAGAGACTGTAACAGGAGATTAAAACTACCAATGGAATTGTGGTAGTTATGTGCTACCAGCTGATTGCAGAATAATCAGTGGACTACTAGATGAAGACATCGTGAAAGATGCTTCCCTAGATAAGAGGGACTGCTGATGTTTTGGTAGTTGTGGGAGGATATTTTCTCCTAAGATGACCTTTCTTACATGCAGAGAAGATTCCAGAAGCAAGAGATCCATTGAAAATATGTTGAAATACCCTATAAGTGAGGTCAGCCCAACTAGAAGGATAAGAAGACTATAAATAGAGGATGTCTTGGCTCATTTTTACACTCACACACACTCTCTCATCCACCCAAAAGTAAGGTGCAATTTTGGATAAGGGGACATAGTATTTTTAGTGACGTAGTTCTTTCTGGTTCAGTCTTTTGGTATATCTCTCTCTTGTGCTCTACTCCTTGAGGAGGTTCCCTACCTTGGTATGGTGTTGTTTCTGCAATAGTGGTGGTATTTCTGGTTGAGCTAGCCTTTTTCTAGGTTTTATCTAATTGGACTTTCTTTGTGAACAAAATCTATCTAAGAAAGGTTGTTGGGTTTTTCCCCCATTTGGGGTTTTCCCGGGATAAATATCTTGTGTTCTTTTTGTCTCTTGTTTATGATGCTATTGCTCAGTACATGCTATATATATATCACTAATGCTCTATAAAAAGGGAAAATCTAGTATATGGAAAAGAACACAAAAGGGTCATATAGTGATCCTGCTCACCCATCATCACTCAAACTAAGATCAATTGGGTCACAATAGTATTAAATGCATTTAGGTGCTCGACTACAGAATCACCATCACCCATTTTCAAGGAAAACAATTTTTTCCACATAAAGAGTTTATTAACCAAGGATTTAGTATGATATAAATCCCCCAATTTATTTTAGAGATATGATGTGGTTTTTTTTTAAGAAACGTTCAATAATACTAAATTAGCCAAACAAATCCTTATAAGGATTCTTACCTTTCTCTCCAATACCACTCACTCTTATCTATCATGTCAATGGGTTTGGTTCTAGATACTGCAACCCACAGATCTCGATATACGAGAACATATTCCATCTTGAGCTTCCATAGCTCAAAGTTAGTTCCATTAAAATTCTCCATTTCTAAGCTGGATGTGCTCGCCATTTACCTGCATCAATATCTACGCAAGCTCCCACTTAAACAAATTTTTGATAAAAATAAAACATTGTCCCTAACACTATGGAACCAAGATGATCAGGCGCTAATACCAAATTAAAGGAAGAAAAGGTGCAGAATATTCTTCCTACACTAATCTATGAGAGAAGAATGTGCAAAAACTAAAAATAGAGCAGTTGCAACAAAGAAATAAACAACATGTTATAGACAACAAGATTTCATGGGGAAAACCCTTCCAGGAGAAAAATCCCACACTTTAAAGCACACTCAATGTATTATTCAACAACTAAAAATGGTTGCAATATAATCTTTGTGCTCTCAGCTAGAGTGTTCAACAGTAGCATAATTCTGGAAAAACTTTGGCAGTATTACAGTAAGATAAAACTTACTCTCTCATTTCCTCCAGCCTTTGCACTAAATAAATAGGTATAAATAAAACCATAAACCATTTATGATTTCTCTATTTTTACTTTTTGGGAACCACCAGTAGGTTATTCCTTGTCGCTGCTCTTTGTCATTGCTCTGCTCCACTACAACACTACCTTCTCTACTACACTATAACACTGCAATACTCTTTGCTCCACCCTAGCATTGCTAGGTGTATGACAGACATATGCCAATAAAACATACATTTCCTTTGTTGAATCATTATTGACAGTTTTTCCAAGAAACCTCTCTTTGACGAGACCTAAACCTATAAAAAGAGGACCAAATATACTCATTTACCTTGGGTTTGGGAGGGATACAAAATAACCTGCAACTACATTAAAGTAGCTACCTGCTAACATCTAAAAGAAAATGTGGCAACTTCTTCAATAAAACAAGTCCAAAAAAAGAACCATTGTACAAAAATTAACAATTAGAAAAATGAGATTCAACATTTATCCAAGTTTCAAAAACGTCAGGGAAAGGAAGTTTCCCATATCTTAATTCTAGTATTACCAAGAACAAGAAAACTAAAACCACAACAATCCTAATGTAATAGTCACATTTAACGTTTCTTTTTAGTACTCACTTTACAATCACTACTCCAAACCACTAATATTTGACCTATACATGGACATTACACTTGCATTATTCACATATAATTGTGCATTTTGTGCCACTAAACTGTGCATTCTGCTACACTTGCATAATTCACACAATACTGTCTTCGATTCCATGAGAAACAACCTAATGAGGGCCAAGGGGAGGATACCAAGGATGAGGGTGAGAAACTTCCTAATGATGACAATCTTGTGACTATATATATCAACTATGGATGCATGTGATTTCAATAATGAGAATTTATAGACATTCACATGGTTACAATAATGAGCATTCCTATGGTTGCAATTATGGCCATTCCTTTGGTCACAATAGAGTGATTGTGGATGTTTATGTGGAATAAATATTGGATATTTCTATGCAGGTTTATCTAGTTGTAATTTTTTTAAACGTCACTTTATCACCCAAATTTACCACACATATTGCCACCAAAGAGAAAATAAGTGCAAAAAATATAGAATTTGAAACTGAATTAGTTTGGTGACACTTTGGATGGTAATTTGAGTAGTATCTCCTCTAAAATATTGTAGTGAAACTAGCGTTGAAGGGATTGCATACCTAAAACTTCCCATGTTGTATTTGTGCTCTACAAAGTCCTAAGAAGAAAGATAAGACTAGAATTAAGGACATTAAAGTTAGAAGACAAATTCAAGAACCCCCTAACAAAGCTTGGATCCTTAAGGATGGAGTTTATGCCAATTTCAGGCACCAAGATTATATAACAATCCCTAAAGATTCAAAATTTGAAATTAAATTTTAATGCGACTCTAAGAAAAAACTAAGAAAATATAGGACTTAATAAAGTTAAATAATATGGACGATCAAGCCTAGCTTTAAATAATTATGCCAAGTTTAATGTTTTAATTATGATTTTGAACTTTATGTTGGAAAATACATTGAAATAGAGGATTTTAGAGTTAATATAGATATGATGTGCAAAGGGACCCCCTTTTGGATTAGAAGCTTGAAGATAGATTTTAGGAATGTCCAAGAAATGATGGAAATATTTAAGACCATAACATTTTTTCAGGAAAAAAATATTATTTTGTATTCCAGTATAGAATATAAAACATATGCTTCAAGTGCCTCAAGCACTTTACAAAATAAACTGAGTATATAACAAAGTTATACCCAACTAAATATATATGTTTTTTCATCTCACCTAGAATCAAAAAGTCCAAAACCTATATATCATCATCATTTCCTTCCTCCAAGTGAAAAAACTTAATTCTCCACAGAGTTTAACAATTGACATAGTTACAGTCATCCATAAAATAAAGTAAGCATAACAATACTACACAAAAATAAGTATCTAAGACTAGACCTACAAACTTAAAAACTTAATTATAAACTATGCTTTGAAAAAATAAACTGAGTATGAGGGTGAGGATGGGGGGAGATATTAGGGTAAACTTATTAAGATTCCACTAATATCTCCCCTCACCCTTACACTAATAGGAAATTTACAAAATAAACTGAGTATAAAACAAAGTTATACCCAACTAAATATATTTGTTTTGTTATCTAATGTAGAATAAAAAATTCCAAAACATACATATCATCACCCTTTCCTTCCTCCAAGTGAAAAACTTAATTCTCCACAGAGTTTTACAACTGACTTAGTTACAATCATCCATAAAATAAAATAAACATAAAAATACTACACAACAAAGAAGTATTTACAACCAGGCCTACAGACTTAAAAGCATAATCATAAATTATGCCTTGAATCTGTCAAGGTCCCTTTGAGCCTTGTTTCCAATTGAATGTCCATCTTAGATAATACATCAGCTTCAATGTTCAATTATCTATAGACATGAGTGAAACACAGATACTCAAATTGTTAATAATTCTTTTTTATCTAGATAACCAAGGGATGAAAAGCAACATTGTGAATGAGTTATTCATACTTCATCCACCAAATCATCATTATAGAGTCACCAAAAAACTTGGAGTTTTTGGATACCCTTATTCATAGAAACCATCAATAATATTCTAAAATCCAGTAGTGCTACATAATTGTTGGGCCCATTGCCCAAGCAAGCTTTAAATAGTATGAAATGACAATGAACAAAATACAACAATCCTTCCAAGTTGCTTGTGTTCTTAGACTCCTGGCGAACTCCATCAAAGAAACCCCATGAGAGGGATGGGTCTATTTGTATCTCCCCAATCTAGTGAGGCATTTTGTTCTAAGGAACTATTGTATGGTGTTGAAATATGGCACATACCTATGCAAATTCGTGAATGTTGGAATACAAATATTTTCAAAGAGAAGTGCATTCGAAGCAATCCAAATGGCCCATAAAACTATGAATGTATAACTCTCAACTCCTTTAGATCCTGCCTCTGAAACTAGAACTTGAGACCGTCTTCAATACTTGCACAATCCAAAATATTTTGATGACCTAACCATTTATTGATGTCCTTGCAAATATTCAATGTGAAAATAAACTTAATAGTCAAATGTGTAATATTTTTCTCATCTCTTCGACAAAGAATACAAAGGCTAGGCCCCTAAATATGCCTCTTTTGTAACATTTCACAAGTTAAAAGTATATTTTTCAGTGTAAGCCACATTCAAATAATAGTATTTTTAGGAGCCTTTACCTTCTATATTTTAGACTACCACCAATTGGCCTCTCGCTACTCACGAGACTACAAAGCACAATAACCTAGTTGAGTGATATATCTTCCACATGTCCTATTTTTTTACCACCCCAACACATCAACCTCTTCCCTAATTTTGATGTGGCCTCTTCTCAACTCAGTCAAAAATAAATTCCAAGGCTTTGATTTATAACCTTCTAGTCCCAAAGATAGAGCCATCTTCCATCCTTTATGCCACAAATCAATGGCTTCATTTCCCACTACTTGATTTAAAGTAAAAAATACTAAGTCATGTAATTTGAAAATCACCTCAACAAGAAGGAAAATATCATTACCACAACTTAGGATAGCATTGGTTTCTATTCTTACAAGTCTGTCACTTCCAACCTTCCATGGAAGACAATATCCAATTATGGGAAACACTAATACCAATGCTTTCCATTGTTTGGAAACATTTTTAACACTCTTTCTATTACTTCTTATACAATTGAATAGAATCCCCAATGAAATATAGTTATGAACAATATTTTTTTTCCACAAGTTACCATTGGTAACTAGATTACATATGTGTTTAGCAACCAAAGAGGTGTGAAACAAATGAATGTGCTTAAGTCCCCAACTCCCTTCACCCTCGGGCTTGGCAAGAGTTTCCCACTTTTCGAGGTGACACCCAACCTTATTAGACCAACCCTTCCATAAACAGTTGAAGAAGGTCCTCCTCGCCTTCTCTGAAACCGCTTTAGGAATGTGGGCTAGGGAGTGCCAGTACACATGTATTTCCTCTAAGACAAACTTGACTAATGCCAATCTACCCTCCTTGGAAATCCAACTATTGCACCATAAATTTATTATCCTCTCAATCTTTCCTATATCATTTATAGTATCCATGTGTCTTCGATATAAAACCTAAATATTTAATACCAACCTTCATCTCCAAAGGGATATAAGGAAATAGTTCCCTCAAAGTCTATTTCATCTCCCCACTAAGATCATTTAAAAAAAACGTATGGAGGTTTATCTCCATCCCAATAGATTTACAATGAAACTGCAGAATCACCCTTAGCTTCCTACCCTCAAACTTAAAACCATTTGTAAATAGTGAATCATCAAGAAAAAAAAGAAGGTGATTGAGATGCTCAAAACCCCCCACTCTAATCCCTACAATACACCTATTCCTTTAAGCCTCTTGGAAATTCCTACTTAGTCTCTTTGCAACTAGTAAAAATAGGTAAGGGGAAAATGGACATCCTTATCTCAAGCCTCTACACGGGTTGAATAATGTAGAGGAAACTCCATTATTAAGCACAACAAAGGAAACTGAGGAAACACATCCTATGATCCAATTGATCACAACCAAAAGATTAAACCCCAAATGAATCAACTTAATTCTTAGATAGATCTAGAGGGATCTATGATATCCATTTGAAATATTTCATTTCAAAACCACAACTGGCAATTTATTTACTCGAATGGAATGAATCCCCTCCTTAGATGACCCAATGGATTCATGAATAGATAGGCAAGTGAATCTAGTCATCATGCTCAAGACGAAGAGATCGTGTTGGGTATGTGTTATATTCTTTGCACAACTAGATGTAGTGTCTGCATTGTGTTGGGCATGTGGGGGGTTACAAGGGTGCAGGAACCCCCCTACAAGGGGTTGGGGAGTAGCGCCTCGAATTTTTTTTGGTATTCTTTGTAGTTTTTGACACATTGTTTTCACCTATGTTTTTCTAATTTCGATTAAGGAATTAGGTTCTTGGCTAATCTGGGTTAATGGATTAGGGGTTTGGATGCCACGGGATCCTATATATGTATTGTATCGTAAACAATGAAAATTTGATGAATAGAAGATTAGAGGTGCGACTCTAAACAGGTTGTTGATTTTCCTGGTTTGGATTTCCAAGGTAAAATGTATGTGTAATGTGTGTGTGTGTGTCATTATATCTTTTATGTTTTTTATTAAGAACCTGTTTGTAGTAAATAATTGTACAAGGTTAAAATCAACATTCGGTATTAGAGCAATTATTGGCTTCAGGGGGATGCCTTTGTGGTCAGGGGTTTGGATCAGTTCTATAATAAGCCTTGTTATAGTGGGAGATATGTGGTATTGATTCTTCAAGTGAAAATAAATGGCAAGCAGTTCGAAAATAGAGATCATGAAATTTAATGGGAAAATTTTTAAGTTGTGGAAGCTCAATATGGAAGATTTGTTGGTGGAAAAATATCAGTGGATTGTTGTGGATCCAGGTACTGCACCTACATGAACGTCAACAAAATACTGGAAAATGTTGGATTGAAAGGCAAAGAGCACAATCCAATTGTGTCTCTCAAATTCAATATCACTAAATGTGTCAGGGGAATCTACAACCAAGGAATTATGGGATAAGTTAGGGAATTTGTATGACTCAAAGTCCCTGGTAAACAAATTGTTCTTGCAAAAGATGTACAACCTGAAGATGAAATATGGAGACTCGGTGACAGAGCATATGAATGCCTTCAATATTGTGGTAAGTCAGTTATTATTTGTTGATATTAATATTTTGGATGAAGACAAATGTATTAGTTTATTGTGCTCTTTACCGAACTCGTGGGATGGTATGGTTGTAGCCATAGGTATTAATACAACTACTTTAAGTTTTGATGATGTGGTCTCATCCTTATTTTCGGAGGAGATGAGGTGGAAGAACATGGAAGGATAGAGCACAAAAGTATTATTTGCAAGAAGACGCTCCTAGGAAATAAATAGATCTAAGCCCTCAAGTGGGAGATATAAATCTAAGGGTAGATCTAAATATCCTGGAAAGTTTGTAAAGGTATGTTGGATATGTGCAAAAGAAGGGCACTACAAGAAGCAATCTAGATCCAAAAGTTTTGAGAGAGGGAAGGGATCTGATGATGCTCCTTCTATATAAGAAAAAATCTCCACAGAAGGAGGGGATGTGTACTTAGATTCTTAGAGCACACATGCAGATCATGGAGCATGGTTGGTTGACTTAGGTGCATCCTTTCATACGAATCCTCACAGGGAGTGGTTCTGTGAATATGAAAGGCATGATGAAGGTGATGTTTTCCTAGGTGATGACTTGATAGCCAAAATCATAGGATGAGGAAAATTCAAGTTGAAGCTCATGGATGGAAGGATTAGAACACTACCTGATGTTCTGCACATCCCATGATTGGCCATAAATTTTATTTATGTAAGAAAAATGGACGATGCAGGGGTAAAAACAATGCTTGAGAAAGAAACGTACAAGATCGTTTGAGGAACAATGGTGTTGTTGAAGGGAGTTCATATTGGAACTCTATATAAGCTGCAAGGAAGCACCATTGGTGACGGGTGCAATAGTTCCATTGTTCATGATATTGTCTCTGAAGAATAAAAAACTTTTATAGTCTCTAGAGAAAAGACTATGTTCTGGCATGAAAGATAGGGGCATATCGAAGAGAAGGGACTTCGAATATGACAGGGTAAAGGTATGGTTGAAGGTATATCTAACTTCTTTATATATTTTTATTTATGTGAACATTATGTATATGGAATGAAGAATAGAGTAAGATTCCCCTCTGGTGCAAAGAGGGAATAAGGGATTTTATAGTTGGTGCATAGTGATGTGTTTGGACCTGTGTCATTTCCATCACTGGGAAAATATGTGTATTATGTCTCATTTATATATGGCTTCTCGAGGAATACAAGTTTAAATATTTCAAGGTTATTATGGAGAATCACACATCGAAGATAATTAAGGTGATGAGGATGGATAATAGAGGAGAGTTCTACGGAAATGAATTCGAAGAATTATGTAAGAAGTATGGTATATCAAGGTAGAAGACTACTCCATATACACCTCAATGGAATGGAGTTGCAGAAAGGATGAATAGGATGTTGATGGAAAAATCAAGGTACATGTTCAATGGTGTTGGGTTAGGACAGGAATTATGGACAGAGGCAATGGGTACTGCATGTTACCTAGCCAATCGATCATGTAAAATTTCAAACCCCACCTAGTTTCAAGTCTCGCTGATTTTTATCATTGTTTAATGCCCAAAACACAGATTTATGACAACCATAAATACTCAACAAATAAACAAAAATTTTAGAACTGAAACATGAGGATTCTGAACAACATTTAATGCAGAAATAAAAAATATCAGCAACACAATATTCAGAAAATTATTTGCACAGAGATTTTGGTCTAACAATGACCCTGGAAAAACCCATAAGGGGAAAACCAATGAGAGAGGGATTTTTATTATTCAGAGCTTCAGAGAAAAATTCTTTTAAAACGGTCTTATTCTCAACAAAAATTCACAAACTTATCTCAGAAATTTCTTGAGCAAAACTCCTTCAGAACAGCCCCAAATTGCTCCTCGATTTCTATGCCAGAAATATGTACGGTTGTACGGTTGTCACAACATTAAATTTTGTATAGACTATCTATAAATTTGTGCCCATAATTCTAGAAATTTGTGCCCAGAAAAAATAGAATTGTATGACCCTCCTTTTCTGTGCCAATGGTTGTAAGAACTATACATAAATCTCTTCAAAAAAATGTTCCCAGCAGTTGCCTCAATTTATGTGCAAGGAAAACCAATGTGGCATCCTTGGAATGTGTGCCAACCTCCTCAGAAACTTTGTTGTTGTTCCTCTCGATTTATGTGCATACAAAAGATGGTACGACCTCTAGAAATCCATGTGGTACAACCTCCAAACTCTGTTTTACTTTTCATCGATTTGCGTGCTAGTTTGTTTCCTTGAAATGTGTGCCTCCAACTCTACAAATGGCCTATATTTCTCAAGCTCAACCTCCTATCTTTATTTTTCTCTCAAAATCCATGAACAACCCAAAAATGAGTGCGCCCTCCAACCCTAATCGACTCAACGAAGGTAGGTGAAGGGTTTTGCAATCCAACAGTGGAGATTGGATTAGATGAGTGAATGAGATTGAGTGCCCATTCACTCACCCCCTTTACTTAACTCATAAAGTCACCTTTTAATTTATCTCTCATAAATTAAACAACGAGAGTCCACATTAGGCACTTTGTCACCCCCTAGGCGCCTAGGTGATGAGAAACACTTTCCTAGGTACTTTTTAATTATTTTAACACTCCCTCTTATCGAGGAAAGGGTTACTCACCACTCCAAGCTTGTCCCTGAAGAATACAAACTTGCCTTTGCCCAAGGATTTGGTGAGTATGTCTACAACCTGCTCATCTGTAGATATATTGTAGCTCAACTACTCCTCTCTTAACATAATCCTGGATGAAGTGACACTGAATCTCAATGTGCTTAGACATGTCATGAAAAAATGGATTCTTAGAGAGTTTAATACAACTCTGATTGTCACAGTAAATCATAGTGGGCCTCAACAATACACCAAATAATCCCACCAGCAACTTGCGAAGCCAAAGGGCCTCACAACTAGCCTGACTGGCAGCCATATACTTAGCCTCTACAGAACTCAAAGCCACTGAATTTTGCTTCTAACTAAACCAAGACACCACTGTTGAGCCCAATTCGAAACAACATCCAGAAATACTCTTCCTTTCATAGACACATCCTTCCCAATCTGAATCTGTATAGCCCACTAATCAAACTCCATCCCCTCTCAAATAGTCTAGACCATAATCCAGTGTACCACAAAGATACCAGAGCACATGTTTTTCTGCCACCCATGCACTCTCCTAGGCTCCACCATGAACTGACTAAGAGTGTTAAAAACAAAACAAATACCTGGTCTTGTGTTGACCAAATACATCAATGAACCAATCAACTGACAATATAAAGTGGAATCAACCAACTGTGACTCAGAAGCATGAAGCTTCTTCCAATTAGTAATCATGGGTGTGGCCATGGGCCTACAATCCTCCATATGGAATCTCCTCGGAATTTCACAAGCATACTTTCCCTGTCCCAGGAAGATGTGTCCAAGCTTCTACCAAACCTCCAATCCCAAAAAATAATGCATCAGTCCAATATATGTCATCTTTAACTCTGAAGAGAGGCTCTCCTTGCAGCTAGTAATGAGTCTCTCAGCCCCTATAATGAAAATATCATCAACATATAGCAAGAGTATGAGAGGATCATCTCCAACCACAATGAAGTTTGGGTTGGGATTCGCCTCACTCTTATCAAATCCCAACTGTTGCAAGTAGGCATCAATCCTAGAATACCAAGCTATGGGAGCTTGTTTCATCCCATACAATTCCTTCTTCAGTCTGCACAAATGAGACTCTCTCCCATGCACCTCAAATCCCAATGGCTACTCAATGTACACCTCCTCCTGTATGAGACCATTCAGAAATGTGGTCTTCACACCCATATGATGGATCTTCCAACCCATCTCTGCTACAATAGAGATCATTGACCTGATCGAGGTATATCTAGAAACCAAACTGAAGGTCTCATCATAATCAACTCCCTCGGCCCGTGAGAACCCCCAATCCACAAAATGAACTTTGTACTTCTTAATGTTTCCATCTGCAACATACTTGAGTTTGTAGAGCTACTTGGAAGTCACCACTAACTTCCCCTCGGGTCTAGGAAGAATCTCCCAAACATCATTCTTCATGATGGAACTGACTCTTCCATCATGGAATCTCTCCAAACCTGTCTGCCAACAACCTCCTCAAAAGTGGAAGGCTCGGACTCCCTAATGCTACTCACCATCGCAATGTAGCTACAAAATCTTTTTGGAGGTTTACTCTACCACACAACCTGCCTGGGATTCCCCACTAAACCTTGTGCCTCCCTTAAAGTGTCCTGAATCCACTTGGGCTTCCTCCTCTCTGAAGTAGTGTCCCGTGGATGGGACTCTCCCTGCTCAACCCCATCACCTGAAGACTATGAACCTGAAGTAGAATCTAGAGAACTCGACCCTGAAACCTATGGATCAGTAACCTATGATCGTGACATCTGTGACCCTGTAACATGTGGCCCAATCATCACCGAAGCTGGTGGACATGAAATCTATGTCACCGAGGTCAGTTGTGGACTCACCTGAATATGAGGTGATGAATGCTCACCCCTCTTAGTCCCTTGTGACTTCCTAAAGGCTCCATCCTCCTCAAATCTCACATCCCTTCTCAAAAGTGTCTTCCTCGAGGAATGGATGTATATGTAGAAAGCCTTTGAAGTCTCTTTATACCCAACAAATATCCCCTTCCCTATTGTGGGTTATAGATTTTTCCTCTTCTCAGAAGGGACATGTGAATACGTAAGGCACTAAAAAATCATTAAGTGCCCCACATCAGGCTTATTCCTAGAGAAATCCTCCTCAGGAGTCTTGTCCCCCAATGTTCTGTGTGGACTCCTATTCTACAGATAAATTGTAGTATAACATGCCTCAGACCAAAGAAAAAGTGGCAGCCCCTGATCATGCAACATAGCTCTCGCAGCCCCAACTATGGCCCTGTTATTCCTCTCATCAACCCCATTATGATGCGGGTTGTAAGGAACAATCAAATCTCTCTTGATGCCCTCTCCTGCACAGAAGTCATTAAACTCCTTAGAGGTATACTCACCCCCATTGTCTGTCCTCAAAATTATGATTTTCCTCCCAGTCTGGTTCTCCACAGGAGCTTTAAACTCTTGGAACCGATTGAAGATGTGTCCTTTGGTCTTCATGAAGAAAATCCAAGACTTTCGAGAGAATTCATCAATGAATATGACATATTATAAACAACCCCTCAAAGATGAAAAATACATAGGACCACATATGTTAGAATGAATCAGATCAAGTATACATGTTTCTCTGCTGTCACTTCTTCGAAAAGAAATCTTGGTGTACTTTCCCAAAGCACACCCCTTGCACAACTCCTGGTGATTTTTATTGAACTCAATCACAATCTCCCTCGGTATCTTCAGATCCCCATGATGCAAATGGGCCATCCTCCTATGCCATAGCTCACAAAGATCATTGTTGATGGTAGAATGAAACAATGCACTCGCTGGTTGAAACATGAGCTTGTATAACTTCTCATGTTGAGTCCCAATCACTTTGGTTGAAGTGATATTGGACCCCTTGGGAAATAGGAGCACCTTCCCATCATGGAAAAACACCTCATAACCCCTCTCCTCAATAGTAGAAACTGAAATCAAGTTCTTCTTCAAGCCAAGAACATATAGGACATATCTCAACAGCATGGGAGGTAGAGACTCCCTCTGAAATGATATTGTCCCACTACCAACTACCTTGACCACCCGGTCATCTCCAAGCACTACCTCAAGATCACCAATCTATGTAAGATCTTTCAAATGATCACGAACATCTGTCATATGGTGGGAGGCACCACTGTCAATATACCACACACTGGAATGAGTGGCTCTAGTGGAAAGGCATACCACTAAGGAAAACTCCTTATCAAACTTGGCGGAAAAATCCTCCACCTCTATTGAAGTTCATGTTTGCTTCTTCTTCTTATTAGGACACTATCCTGCATAGTGCCCAAACTTGTGACATGCAAAGCACTTGACTTTGATCATTTCCTTTTTTCCTTCAGTCTTCTATTTGATTCCTCCCTTAGGACCCCTTTTGAATTTATTCTTGTTGTTAGTAGCAAGAGCCACATTCTCCTCATCATGACCAGTAGATGAACTGTCATGCACATAACCTCTCTGGGTCACCTCCTGAACAAAGTCATCCCAAAGACGTTCCCACTTGGGAAGGTTCTCCCTAGCCATAATTCCCTCAACAAAAAAAAACCATTGTTTGGTCACTCCATTCAATGTTGTCCTCACAAGTTCATTGTTAGCAATGGCCTCCCCAACAAATCCAAGTTCATCTCTCACCTGTGTCAACCTAGTCAGATATGTGACCACATTTTCAGCCTCGGTCATTTTAATGTTTTTCAGCTTTTCTCTCAAAACCATCTTTCGGTTCTCATTTTTACTTTAATACAACTTCGTCAAGGACTCCTACATCTCATAGGAATTTGTCTTCTTGGTCACATGAGGAATCAAATGGTCCTTGATGGCATCAAGGATGATTCTTTTAGCCTTTATACTCTTCTTGGTGTAGGATTCGAGAAGAGTAGGATCTGTGGGTACATTCACTGGGTTTGTTGTGGAGTTCTCAACAATGTCCCATAACTCACTTTCTTGCAATAGAAATATCATTCCCTCCTTCCAAGAACCAAATTTTACTACCCCATCAAGTCTATCCTCAACCCTTAAACCGGTAGCCATTGACCCTTCTCAGCTGAAAATAAAAATAAAAATTTCAAAATTTTGTCCGGTGAAGTAACTTTTGTCCCCTTTTATGTCTTGTTGATATAAATCTGTCTTTCCTTTAACTCAACTCTGATACCATGTAAAATTTCAGACTCCAACCAGTTTCAAGTCTCGTTGATTTTTATCAGTGTTTAATGCCCAAAACCTAGATTTATGACAACCATAAATACTCAGTAAATAAACAAAATTTTCAAAACTGAAACATGAGGATTATGAACAACATTTAATGCAGAAATAAAAAATATCAGCAGCACAATATTCATAAAATTATGTGCACGAATATTTTGGTCTAACAGGGACCCTGGAAAAACCCACAAGGGTAAAACCAGTGAGAGAGGGATTTTTGTTATTTAGATCTTCAGAGAAAAATTATTTTACAACGGTCTTATTCTCAACAAAAATTCACAAACTTATCTCACAAATTTCTTGAGAAAAACTTCTTCAGAACAATCCCAAACTTCTCCTTGATTTTTGTGCCATAAATCCATACTTTTGTATGACTGTCACAACATTAACTATTGTACAGACTGTCTCGAAATTTGTGCCCAAAATTCTAGAAATTTGTGCCCAGAAAAAAATAGAACTGTACGACCCTCGTTTTTTGTGCCAATGGTTGTACAGACTGTATGGAAATCTCTTCAGAAAAATGTGTCCAACAGTCACCTTGATTTCTTTGCAAGGAAAATCAATGTGGCAGCCTTGGAATGTGTGCCAACCTCCTCAGAAACTTTGTTGGTGTTCCTCTCGATTTATGTGCATACAAAAGATGGTACAACCTCTAGAAATCCATATAGTATGGCCTCCAAAATCTATTGTAATTTTCCTCGATTTTTGTGCTAGTTTGTTGCCTTGAAATGCGTGCCTCCAACTCTGCAAATGGCCTCTCTTTCTCAAGCTCGACCTCCTCTCTTTCTTTCTCTCTCAAAATCCATGAACAACCCAACAATGGGTGCACCCTCCAACCCTAATCGACTCAATGAAGGTAGGTGAAGGGTTTCACAATCCAATGGTGGAGATTGGATTGGATGAGTGGATGAGATTGAGTGTCCATTCACTCACCCCCTTTACTTAAATCATAAAGTCACCTTTTAATTTATCTCTCATAAATTAAATGACTAGGGTCCACATTAGGCACTTTCTCACCCCTTAGGTTCTTAGGGGATGAGAAACACTTGCTTAGGTACTTTTTAATTATTTTAACAGATCACCCTCATCAACACTAGATGAAAAGACTCCATACAAGGTAAGGACTAGTAAGAAACACTCTCTCACACATCTTAGGGTTTTGGATGTGATGCCTATGTTCACGTTCCAAAGGAAAACATGAGTCAGCTAGATAAAAAGGTTGGAAAATGTATCTTTATTGGGTATAAAGATATTTTGAAAGGTTATAAGATTTGGAACCCATAAAACAAGAAGGTAGTGTATAGCCAAGATGTGGTATTTAGAGAAATCAAAGATGTCAAATAGGAAGTCCTACCAAGAGAAGAAGAACCAGAGAAAACAGTGTTTGAGTTGAAGGATAATGAATCAGAATTTGCATAAGAACATGAATCAGAAGAAGAATATCCTCATACTCCACTATTGAGGAGATCGGTTCGGGAAAGAAGGCACTCAGAAAGGTATACTCCACTCAATTTTCGTTCAAATTTTTCTTTTTTTATTATTGATGATGATCCTAGAACTATTAGGGAGGCAGTGGACTCATAGGATGGAAAACTCTGGAAAAGGGCCATGGTTGAAGAAATGACAGCCTTAGATAAGAATGAGGTTTGGTATCTAGTGGAGTTGTCGAATGTAAGAAATATCATTGGAAGTAAATGGATGTTTAAGAAGAAGCTAAATGCAGAAGGAAAAGTGGAGAAATACAAAGCTCAGTTAGTAGAAAAAGGTTATTCCCAGGTAGAGGGAATTGACTTTGGTGAGAAGTTTTCTTTTGTTGCCAAGTTAACTTCTATTAGATTTCTTTTAGTTGTTGTTGTTGCATTTGATTTTGAAGTAGAATAGATGGATGTGAAGACAACATTCCTACATGAGGATCTCGAAGAATAAATCTACATGAAGCAGCCAAAAGGCTTTGATGTGAAGGGAAAGAAAGAGCTGGTATGTAGGCTAAAAAAGTCCTTGTATGGGTTAAAGCAATCACCAAGGATGTGGTATAAAAAATTTGATACTTATATGTCGGGACTTGACTTCACAAGGAGAAAAGTGAATAACTGTGTGTTTCAAATTAATTGGTGATCATCTTATTTATTTGGTCTTGTATGTTGATGATATGTTGATGATAGGAAATGACGAGATTATCTAGGATGTGAAAACCCAGTTGTCCTCTAAATTTAACATGAAGGATATTGGTGCTGCAAATTTCATTTTGGGCATGGAAATTAAAAGAGATCGGGAAAACAAGAAACTTTGGTTAAATCAGAGGAAATATGTTGAGACAATGTCGCAGAGGTTTAATTTGCAGGAATGTAAACCTTTCAAGATCCTTATTCTTGTAGGTATAAAGTTATTTGTGGATCAGTGTCCCAAGACATGGGAAGAGGAAGAGGACATGTCTCGTGTTCCATATGTGAGTATGATTGGAAGTTTGATGTATGCAATGGTCTGTACTAGACCAAAAATTGCAAATGTAGTGGGTGTTTTTAGTAGGTATATGTCAAAACCAGGGGAGGAGCATTGGATAACAGTAAAGAGGGTTTTTAGGTATTTGTGCGACACTACTAGTTATGGATTGTGCTACCATGGAAGACTAGGATTAGACATGGTGTTGGACATACATGGATTTTTTTATGCTAACATTGGTCTAGATATATGGATGACATAAGATATACACGTGGGTATGTGTTTAACATGTTTGGAGGAGAAATCAGTTGGATGAGAAAACAATTGTCTATAGTGGCACTCTCAACTACAGAAGTTGAATACATGGCATCCAATCATGCAAGCAAGGAAGTCGTATGGTTACATAGATTGTTTTTAGGTATTGGGCTGGTACAACAAGTTGTAAGGATAGATTATGACAATAAGAGTGCAATCTTATTGGCAAAGAACCCAACTTATCATTCAAAGACAAACAATATTGATATTCAATATCACTTTGTGAGAGACATGGTTGAAGAAAACAAAGTGGTGTTGATGAAGGTGGACACTTCGAAGTATGTTGCAGATTCATTAACAAAATATATGAGCATTGAGAAGTTTTCTTTTTGTATAGGATCTATGGGAATTGATGCCCTGGATTGTTGACTTTGTAACCCTGTAACCCCATGTATGCAATGAAAACAAAAAGTGGGAGAATGTTGGGTATGTGTTATATTCTTTGCACAACTAGATGTATTTTTTGCATTGCGTCGGGTGCGTGGGGGTGTTAAAGCGGGGGGGGTGGTTTCTAGCCCCCCTATCTGGTGGATTTGTAGGGGGGTGGGAGCCCCTCTGTCAGGGGAAGTGCCCCCCCCACCCAAAAAAAAAGAAATTGCATTTTTTTGCGTCTGTTTTTTTGCAGTTTTTCAGCACATTGTTTTCATCAATGGTTTTCTAATTCCGGTTAGGAATTAGGGTTTTTGACTAATCAAAGTCAATGGATTATGGGTTTGGATGTTGTGGGATCCTATATGTGTATTGGATTGTAAACAATGAAGAGATTTTGAATAGAATATTAGAGGTGCAACTCTAAAAAAGTTGTTGGTTTTCCCAGTTTAGGTTTCCAAGGTAAAATCTTTGCGTAATGTGTGTGTGTGTGCCATTGTATCTTTTCTGTTTTTTATTAAGAATATGTTTGCAATAATAATTGTACAAGGTTAAAATCTATAGATAAAATCTTGTATTTAATGATGACGGTAAAGAACAATAGATAATGGAAGAGATTAACAAATATAATTTAGAATTGAAACATCACCTTCAATGGGATTGTGAAAAATATGGTGAGCACTATAATTACTAATAAGAGGGATAGCATAGCATAGAGGCCCAAAGAAAAGGAGATACAAAAATTAATTGAAAATAAGTAGTAATGGAAATACAAGACAACCTAGTAGGCTTTAGATATTGGAAAATATCATGAAAAGATGACATAAGAAGAGAGAAGTAGGGAACCTTGTTGTTGGGACATCTTAGAAGAGAGTTTGTTTATTTTATTTTATTTTAACCAAAGTAATTCACAAAGAGGTCCATAATCTACTCACCATAATGGAAAGGAGTTTAGGAGTTTAAAGGATGTAGTGTTCAATACATCCAATCATTTGCTAACAAAGTATTTTCTAGTTGACAAACTAGGTGTTACATGAGATAACATGGATCCTAGAGCACCTTTAAAAATATAATCAAGTCCACAATTTTTTTTCTACATGACCATCTTCCTTCTGTAATGTGCTTAACCCCGTAACTTCATAGAAATCACATAAAATGTAGCACAAAATCAAACAACACAAGAGAAAATAAAGAAACCTTGAGAAAGATCTCTTGATAATAAAAGATACAGAGTTATGTTCACTTTCCTCTTGAAGGGGTAAACCTCTTAGAGAAAAGCTCCAAATGCAATAACAATTCTTGACAAGACATTACATAACCTTCTACTCAATATATAACTATCCATAGAGTATCTTAACTACTTATGGGCCCATTTATAATGAATGCTTACTTAACTAATTTGGGCCTTAATAATAAAAAGGACCCTTTTTATAGTGAGTGAATATTAATTAACTTTTTAGTGGACCTTATACAAGGAAGGTGGCCTCATACATTAATAAAGTATTCTAAGTAGGGAGGTTAGGGTAGGACCCTAACATGCCCTCCCCCTTCAAAATAAAAATTATCCTCAAGGTTGAAGGTGAGGAAATTGTTGTAGATTCATTGTCGATTCCCACGTGGCATCTTCTAGTTGCATATCTTTCCATTGGATTAATACTTCTTTGGTGCGCTAGATCAACTGATGCTCTCTCATTCCAAAACTGGTTCTATATGGAGTCAAATGGAACCTTCTTCATCACTTTCTGGTATGTTGGTTTGCACTTCAAAATTTGATCCCACAACCTTCTTCAAACATGACACATGAAAGAATGGATGAATCTTGGACTCGGTTGAGAGAGATATATTGTAGGTGACATGTCCAATGAGTTGTATGATATGATAGGGATCATAGAACTTGGGAGATATCTTATGGAGAACTTTATCTTTGAGTGATATGTGTTTTTAAGGTTGTAGGTGAAGAAACAATTGATCCCCTTCAGAAAAAGAACGTTTGGATATATGCTAATTAGATTTTTGTTTCATTCAATTTTGCACCATAACCAAGTTGTCCTTGAGGATACAGATAATGGCTTCTCTAGTTTGAAGCGTTCTATCTAATGCATGAACCTTGGAGGTGCTTGGTACATAGGATGCAATTGGCAGAGGTTTTGGGCCATAAACAACTTCATACAATGTCGTTTTGGTAGCTCCATGATAAGTGGTATTGTATCACCATTCGACAAGAAGAAGGCATTGTCCCCATTAGTGCATATTTTCAAAAGCAAAGCATCTCAAATAGGTTTCTAAGCACTTGTTGACCACTTCTATTTGGCCATCAGTTTGGGGATGATATGTAGTGCTCATATTAAGTTGCGTACCTTGAATTTTAAATAGCTCCTGCCAAAATTTATTGTTGAATGTGGGGTCATGATCCAAGACAATGGAATTGTTCATACCATGTAGCTTAAAGATCTAATCCATGAAGACTTGGGAAAATAAGGAAGGATTGAAAGGATGAGCTAGGGAACAAAAATGAGCAACTTTTGAAAGACAATCGACAACCACCATGGTGACTTATTTATTACTTGCTTTTGGGAGTCCCATGACAAAATCCATTCAAATGTCTATCCAAATCTGTGTTGGGATTGGTAATGGTTGCAATGCCTCTAGTATATTGGTCGTGTCTCCATTGTTTCTTTGGAAAGTGTCACAGGTTGCTACGAAATACTGGATATATGTTTTCATTCCTTCCTATAAGAATGAACTCTTAGTTCTTTCATAGATTTTATTAAAGTTAGAGTGACCTGCTATCGATGATGAATGTAGCTCTCTAAGACTGATTGTTTTAGGGCTGAATATTTTTCCATAACTACCTCAATGTATCTTGTTTCTATGTATAATATTAGGTGGTTAGGGATATACTTGAAGCCTAGCATTGGATGAAATGCCTTAAAGTACTTTTTTCTAGCCATTCCCCCTGGGATTCCTCGAGCCATCCTCGACTCGATAAGGATAAGGAAAGGAGTAATCCATCCTCCTCAAAATGTTTGGATAAAGCATCAACAACAACATTTTATTTACCCTTATATATGATCTCATAATCTTACCCCATCATCTTGGTGACCCACTTATGTTGCTCTAGCGAATACAATCAGTGTTTGAGGAAGCACTTCAAACTATGATGGTTAGTCTCGATCTGAAAATGATTCCCTATGATATATTTGTGCCAAGCCTCCATTGCATGAAGGATAGCCATCATTTCCTTCTCATATGTGGATTTTTCCAAATTGTAGTCACACAATTGCTTACTGGTGAAGGCCAAGGGGCATCCTTCTTGCATCAAAACTACTCCAAGACCTCTACTTGAGGCATCACATTCCAAGACAAAATTATTAGTAAAATTAGACACTTCCAATAATGGAGTAGTACACATGCCATCCTTCAAAGCAACAAAGGTTGTGTTGCTACCTTGCTCCAGACAAAGGCATTCTCATTAAGGAGTGAAGTTAGGGGAGCTATAATTTTGCCATAATTTTTCACAAATTTCTTGTAGTAACCTGCAAGTCCTAAGAATCCCCATAAGCTCTTCATTTTTTTGGGACAGGGTCAATATTGCATTGCAGCTACTTTCTTGGATTGACTTGTACTCCATCTTGATCTACAATGTGACTCAAATATTCAATCTTGGGAAAACCAAAAGCACACTTGGAGCGCTTCATGAATAATTGGTTGTCCCTCAATAGTTGCAAGGACTTATCGACATGCTCTATGTCTGATTCCCATGCTTTAATGTAGATCAAGATATTATCAAAGAAGACCAACACAAAGTTACATTGGAAGGGTTTGAAAATCTTGTTCATGAGGCTTTGGAAAGTGCATGGAGCATTACAAAGACTGGAAGTCGTCACTAGAAACTCATAATGAAATTTATGTGTTCTGAAGGTTGTCATAGGGATGTATATCTCTTTCATCTTGATTTGGTGGTATCCTAAATGCATATCAAACTTAATGAAAAAACTAGCCCCATGAAGTTCATTAAGGAGATTATCAATAATTGGGATAGGAAATTTGTCCTTGATTGTCAATTTATTGAGAGCTCGAAATCTAAGACATGTGCCAAGTTCCTTCATTTTTTAACACCATGATTATTGATTATGAGTAAGTGCTTGTACTGGGGCGTATGACCCTTACTTCGAACAGTTCCTGAATGATATTTTCTATTTATTTCTTTTGTGCAAAATGGTGTCAATAAATACGTACATTTGGTGGTTAAATTCCTAGAATCGGGGGAATACCATGGTCATGCTCTACATGAGAAGGGGCTAAACCATTTGGTGTCTTAAAGACCTAATGATGTTTGTCGAGGACCAACTGCAAGTCTGGGTGGATTTCTTATGTTGGAATTTCCATAACTTGAATGGAATTAAATTGGGAAATAATGCCAGAGTGGCCTTTCTCTAGTAACTTCTTCAAATGACGAGAGCTAACAATTCCAAGAGGGCCTACATGAATCGTTTAAAGGGTGTGTACATGACCTTCTGTAGTCAAACTCATATATAGTTCCTCAAAATCCATGGTCACTGATCCAAAAGTGTGTAGCCATTCTATATCCAATACTATATCACAACCACCCATATCGATGACAAATAGATGGGTTTTGAGCTAATAATCTCCCACCTAAAGTTTAACATTTTCATATTTTCCTCCACATTTCATCATACCTCTATTGGCGATCATGATTTTAAAGTTGTGCACTGAGTGGAAAAAACAATGGGTTTCTGATACCACTCTCTTGCAAATGAAATTGTGAGTATTGCCACTATCAACCAAGATTAACCAATGCTTGATGTAGCCCATAAGTTTCAAGGTCTGTGAAGTCGAAATGCCCAATAATGCATGTAGAGAGATTAGGGGTTCTTCTTGAGGGAATTGAGGTTCGATATCTGCTTGATTCAAAGTGTTCGTGTCTTCAACCAATAACTTTGATGTCTCTTCGATAGTTATGTCTTTGGTCAAGGCTAGAGTAGCAATATCAATTTGGAACAAGTTCAATTCTTTACACCTATGACCTGGAGCATTTTTTCATCACAATTAGAACAGAGTCCATGCCATTTCTACAGGAGACAACCTTTATACTTTCAAGGGATGAGTAGGGGTTGTGCTGGAGGAATTAACTTAGGAAGGGTGAGAGCCAAAAATGAAAGAGGGATTTTTGGTTTGTGTATTAATCATTGTATCTACTTTTAGAGCCCTGTGAGATGCTTCCAACCAGGTAGCATGATGTTGCATTCTAACTTGTGCTCAAATATCCTCCTTGAGGCCATTAATGAAACATTCATTATAGAAATAATTTGTTAAGTTCTTTGTACATATGGATAATTGCTTAAAGGATGACTTAAACTTTATGATTGAACCTATTTGGTGTAACTTGGTAAGCCACCCCAAATAGTGAGTATCCCTCTTGAAACATGGATGAATAGCTTTAACAAACTGACTCCAAGTAATGTAGCCCACGTAGGATTTTTATTCCATTCTGACCATTGCCATCGTTATGGATCTAGATACAAGACCCCCACCCTATGTCTTATTATGTCATTAGTAATGCCATGGAGGGTGAAGTAATGTTCTATATGGGTGACCCTTTCTAACAATTTTTAACCATCAAACTTTTTCATGTCCATTTTAGGAAAAAATTGTCATATGTTATTATCCATTAGTCTATGGTTAGGACCTAAAGATGGTTGTTGGTGGCTAAATATCTTCTGTTAGAATTTTCTTCCTGGTGTAGCTTAATGTGTTGTGCATTCCAGGGTTCTTCTTCTAGTATGACTTGCACTGACATAAAAGCCAACTTCTTATTCAACATATTTTTAAGTTGACTAGGGCTTGCCAATTTTTCTATTCCAACTTCTCATCTCAACCTTTTATGTTTTGTTGAAATTGTTGAAGTTGTGTTTCTAGGGTGTCCAACCCAATGGAAGTATAGTGAGTAGTCACATTGTTTGTGGTGTTGGTATGAGGTGGTTTATAGGGCTCCACCATGGGTGAGCTCATTGAAAAATATTACCACTCTTAAGGACAAAGGAGTGTCAAGTGTTGTAGCTCTTTGATATACGAGCAGGGTCCAACATTAATACTCAGCCCAATATCTCAGCCTACTAACTAAGGAGGCTCAACCATGCCCTTAGTTGTACTACTCAACTACCCAGGTACTAGAGAGTGATCTCCCCGAGTGTTCTCAGTGTACTATAACAACAAGGCGGTCAATTAGCTTATCTAAAGCTAGTTTTAGGTATACCCAGGGGACTTCATATATACTTGAGGGTCCGTGGAAGTGAGATTCCATATACAAGGATTCTATGATGCGGTACTACTCGAAGGAATACCAACAAGTGCTACAAGGGTTTCCAACAATGTGATTCCATTTGTGTTTCCTACGTGTATTCTTCCTCTACCACAATTTTAACTGTTGAACGACAAATCATTGTGTTATTTAAAGACACTAGAACAAGTCTCTGAAAAAATAGAAAAAAATAGGAGCTTACTAACCCAAGAAAAAACTCTTAAAATCACCAAAAAATAACTTACTTTTTTGAAGTAGGGTTTGAGGCCGAAAATGTAAAATGATCAAAATTTTTGGTATGCTTCTTGGATTGGCTATTATGACCCCAATTATGAAATTCCATGGTTTCTCTCGATCCACTTGCACTAGTTTGACTAAAACATGTGCACTCTATCAAAAGATATCAAATCTATGAAATTTGTGGTTGTCATTGAAAAGCTCTAAAAAAGGTTGATTTTAAATTAACAATAACTCTACTTCTCAAACTTTGTTTTGAATGATTTTGTTTTTAACTAGGGTATTTTTTCAAGAGGAATTTAGATCTATCATTGGTTTCTTCAAATTATGCAAAAAAAGTTTTAAAAATTGATCTAAATTTTGCCATCCTTTTTTTGTCAAAAAATTGCAAAAAAAGAAAAAAAATCTCCCTTTTTTGGCCCAAGAAAGAGCTCTAAAACCACTTGCAATGTAATTAACCCCAAAAATTCAGAGCAATCACACAAAATGTAGTGAAAAAACAATGTACACAAGAGAAAATAAATAAACTCTAGGAAATATCTCTTGATAATAAAAAATATAGAGTTGTGTTCACTTGCCTCTTCAAGGGGGCAACCTCCTAGAGAAAAGCTCCAAATACAACAAGAATTCTTGAAAAAACATTACATAATCTTCTAGTCAATATATAGATATCTATATATAATCTTAACTACTTACGGGCCAACTTATAATGAGGACCTACTTAACTAATTTGGGTCTTATTAGTAAAGATGACCCTTTTTACAATGAGTGTCTATTAACTAACTATTTAGTAGATCTTATTCAAGGTGGCATCATACATTAATAAAAAAATATCCTAAGTAAGGCAGTCACGGTAGGACCCTAACACATTCATGGGTTTGGTGTGTATGTTGAGCTTCACATCTCCTAAATTTAAGATAACTTATACATATGCACATGATTATTGTGAGGATATATATGCCTTGTTCCTAGTGGTTTAATTTAAATTGTACCTTTAAAAAAATATTTATTCCATTCTAGTGCAATTTGAAAAAACAAGTTTTACTCTAAACAAAGTAGTTTGCTACAAATCAATCTACATGTCCATAAAACATGTCCAAATACAATTGTTCTAGGGGCCTAAAAAGCAAATAGAACTACATTCATTATGAGGATAGTGAGGATCAACCATTGCACTAAACCCCTTTTGTGAGGCAATAAAGTATGCTAATGACAAACCTCTCATACAACATAGGCTCACATGGTTATTGTAATTTAACATGTATTATTCTCTTATTTGGTGATGTGGTTTACTAATTTACAATTTCAACAATTCACAATTAATACTCTATAAACAACACAAGACGACATAACTCAATTGAGTAGATATACACAATTTTGGAATATCTCAACAAGTCAATTTATACAAAATAGAGTATAAAGGAAACACTGTCATAACATCTTTACCTTATACCTTTCATAGAACAAAAAAAATAAAACAAACCTCTATAAGCAAAAAGAGAAGAATGACTAAAGCTAAGACCAAGAACTAAGATTTATGTGAAGCATGTATAAAATGCAATTAAATAAATGGTGTAACTAATTAAAAAAGGGTCCTTTATAAATTTACAAGAAAAAAAGAGTAGACTAGAATAATTTAGTAATACATTTGAAACAAGATGTTTTAGAAGAATAAATATGTTGAAATGTTGCAGATCTCTATATAAGTTTAATGATAGAATTTTATGTCTTTGTGTGAATCATTTTGTAAGAACTAAATATAACAAACCATCCAACTCTTTCCTAAAGCTCTACATTGTTATTGTGGGTTTAAGGCAACCTTCATCAACATAAAGTACAACCAATAGTCAAGGTTTAAGTTGCCCATTTTTCTAATGATTATAGGTTGTAATATGGTTATAGTTATATCCTATATTAATTCTTGACTTTTGGTGAAAACTCATTTTTCAATTATTTCAACTTTTTAATTAAAAGTTTTAAGTTTTGAAATTTAAAAATGTTATTAGTAATAAATATAGTATTTATATAAGAATGTACAAGCTAATAAGTTTTGGGATATATATAACACAGAAACTTGTTATAAAGATTAATCATTTTTTTTATATGTAATGTGCAACTTTAAGTTAATATAAATATTTTCTCTCAAAAATATAAACATAGAAAATAATATGAATATTTTAATCAAAATAAGAAAATATACATATATAAAATAACTTGAAATTTTTAACTAAAAAACAAGTTTTTAATAAACATCTTTGTTTAATTTATGGAGTTATAAAATCCAACTTATTAACATAAACATCTTTGTTTAATTTATGGAGTTATAAAATCCAACTTATTAACATGGAGAAATTACTATAAAAATTAAATCTTGAAAGTTAAATTATGTTTTCCAATAACCCATGAGTAATCCTCAAATAATAATAAAAAAATATTTAAAAAAAAAAATATTTCAAACAAAATCTTAAATATTATTTAGAAAATGTATATATTTTTTTTTTTTTTTACTATTATGTACAAAACTTTTTTTTAAAAAAATAATTACATGATACTTTTATATCCAAAAATTTCCTTATTAAAACTTAATCCAACTTATCGCACCACGTAAGTTTTTATCTTATCATATATTTAAATGTAATATAAAAATGTAAAATAATGATGCAAGTTTTATCTAAATGAAATATAAAATTAGATTTAAAAGTGTTAAATAATGACAAAATGATTTCAAAGACCATTTACAATGAAATATAAAAATTAGATTTAAAAGTATCAAATAATGACAAAATGATTTCAAAGACCATTTACTTGCATTTTCTCATAAATGTACATATGTAGACCATTTACTTGCATTTTCTCCTAATCAATATCATTAGATCACTTTAATTTAATTCACTTCGCTCCGAAACATTTTATATTGATATATTTAGCTACACCAAAATACCAAACATGCTTTGTGGTGTCGGGTGCATTATGTTTTTTATTAAACAATGAATTTTATTGATACAAAGGCAAATAATACGAACCCCTCTAACGCCCATTTCAGTGTCTTATGGGACCATATTTCTTTGGCCTAAACCACAAATTCACAATTTTTTTAGTTCTTCTTTGAGGGCCATGAAAGCTGCCTTGCAATCCGAGCTCCAATATTCACTACTCAAAACTTTATGCAAAGTCCATAGTTCATTAGGCTTTGCTCTTTTGAATAAGCCTCCGAGTATGGCAGAAACATTTTCGGTTGACACCTGATTTGCAATGTTTGATTTCCCTTGCATCAGTTTAATCATACTTGACTCATCCTTTCGATTAACTTGAGAAGATGAATCTGACAATGATAATGATTTTGAATCCCTAACTATTTCAAAATCAAATCCTGTATCTTGTTGCATAATATTTCCATTTTCACCAACAACTTGCACCTGACTTGCACGAGGTCTTGTTGCCCAATATTCAGCATATTGATGGCTAGGATCAAGGGTCTCTATTGCCTGCAGCAAGCAAGTTTTCTCTCAATACTAACAGAATTGCACGCATACATACATAATAATAATAATAATAATCTAATTTTAAGGTCACGGCCACGCCGGACACCAAATTGGTGTATGAGACCCCCTTGTTTGTTGGACAAGGGACCCCCTCCGTGCAGTGATTTCACTGCTAAAGTCTACGGAGGTTTACATACCCTACCCCCTCTGGATTTGAATCTATGACCTCCCAGGAGGAAACACATATTCTTAACCATTAGGCCCATTCAATTGATATAAAATGATGTAAAAATAGTGTCATAACAACGTCCCTAATTCACTCCAATGGGTATAAAACTTACCTCGACAATCGGGGGTGACGTAAAACCAAACATTTCATGACCATCGAGAGTTTCGGGAGGACGTAAAGGAGGAATGTTGTCTCTGCCAAGGCTTCTTTGTTGCATAATTTGCTTATTCAATCTCTCTTGCACTAGTTCCCAGCACTTCTGAACAGATACATGCATGAACACTTCTGTTGGGTGACCCTCAACTGTAACCTGCAAAATTTTCATACATTAATAATCACAAACAGCAATTTACTAATAGATTTAATGGTTGATTTCCATCAATAACGTTCTCCAGTAATGTTTTATACATGTCCACAGTAAATCTTCCATCTATTTTTTCTACTCAGATATTTTAAACCTATTTGTTTAATCCCATTGCCAAAAGTAGTCGCTATTGTTGTTCCTCAGATAATATATTGCGACTAAGGAATGGGAGAAAAGTAAACAAAAGAAGCCGATAAATAAAACTTGTGATTTGAAGACGTTTTTGTCAGGATAATGAAAGGAAGTTTTGATGCATTTCAAAATTAATGTATTCTTAATCCTTGCTGGAGATTCTTCTGCCTCTTGGCAGAATAGCCCTCCTAAGTAGTGGAGGATCACACTGACTTACCTCTAAATTTGTGTTATATATATATATATATGATATCAAGAATAAATTAGAGGGGCTCATGTTTCTGACAACCAATTGGTTGTGTAGATTATTCCATTAAAATATTTGGAGATGAATATGATATAACCATCAAACAGACAAGCATCACCATCAATAGAAAAAATTTGTATACACAAGCACCCTTGTGATTATTGTTACCATTGATGAGAAACTCTCGTGTCATTTGTTGAATGGTTTGTAATTTATGTAACAGTCTAACTATACTCTTAGCAAAATATAAGAACAAGCAGCAACATCTTGTGATGTACAAAAATGTTGAAATTCTTTAAATGGACAGTTTGTATGGAAAATGGCTAAATATGATCTTGGTAGATTGAACTAGAATACTGAGGTCATTCTGTGCCTAAATATGATCTTGGTAGTTAAACTAGAATACCAAGGTCATTGCATGGAAAATGGATAAATATGATCTGGTAGATTGAACTAGACTCATAGAAAGACTGCTTAATTAGCCAAGAAAACGTATGCTTTAACACAACCACATAAAGAAGAACTGTAATTGTGTCGTACATATCAACTAAATTCCAAACCCTACCAAGGACAAAAGGAAGATGGACTTCATGATAAATTTCAAGTTTGCTCTGAAGCCTGAAAATAATAAATGTCATGGTCTAGCAGTTAGCAAAGTCTCATAATAAGCTGTCTGTACTTACCTCTTGCACTGTTACACAATCTTGTAGACATGTGAGATGCTTAATTTAATGTGTATAAGATGGTTGAAATCCCACCATGGTGATGCATTTATCTCTAGAAAGGTTCATTCTATAGGTTAACCTAACCTTAAGAAAGGTAAAACAGCAGGCATTCTTTCAAATAGATTGAAATCTACGAAGGAGTCTTCACATGAATGCCATGCACAGCAACAGGTCCGGATGACTTTTCTTAGAAGCTTCCTGATATTGAATCAAAATATTGATGAATCCCCATCATAAAGTATGTATCAGATGGTATAAAGTCACTGTAAACAAGTGGCACATCACTACTAACGTGCCCATTCACAGAGATTTATATACAAGCTCTAGTCACAACTAGCACAGTAAGATAAAATATTAGGACTAGAGAAAAATCAGGTTTGTGAAGAGAACATTTGGTAAGACCATATTTCAACTCATGATCTCTTGCTCACAGGATTATGATACTTGCAGACAAAAGAAAGAAGAACGATTCATAAATTAGATTGCTGTTAAATACCAACACATTTTAACATTGAAAGGTAAGGGAAAAACAATCAAACGCATGTGAAATCTCTAGAGTTTTTCTCTTTGTGATACAAGGCTGCTTGTGACAGATTTGCCTACACTGATGGAAGAGGCCTATTACAGTAGGCTTTGCTACCTCTGGAAGATTGGCAAGCATTGTTGCAAAGATGGTATTGACTATATTTAAATTATGTAAAATAAGTTTCACAGCAAAGCATCATAGCATACATCATACATGTATCTGATATTTAAGAGATTATAATTTTGATATTCTACTAATCCAACATGAACATACTGCATACTGACAGGGAAAAATATTTCACCTCCATCACATCTTGATAGGTTGGTAGGCAAAACAGAACATTATAAATTAGGTAATAGAAGATATCAAGTCCATGGAAAGAGCCACCAAAGAGTCTCGACTCTCTATCATGTCAAGAATTGTAGACGAAACTAGATAGAACATGTATTACCTTGAACAAAGGTTGCTTCACTTCAGCATCCAGAACTTCTGAGATGTAACTGCATGTCTGTGTTGGGTCTAAAACACTGTAGAACCTTACACGGCTTTTATACCCTGAAAAGAATTGGAGTCAACATTCCAAATTTTAAGATCATTACAAAAAACTGGTGCCAGTGACACCAGTGAAACCTACAGCTTGCAAAATATATGGATTTGGAAACTTGTGACAAACAAGAAAACTAGCAATGCATGGCACCTCTGGGAAATATGGTCCGGCTGTCATACCAAGACTTGCTGGGCTGGATAACCCCAATGTCCAAAAGATCAACATCATAACTAGCATTCTTCACAGGAAGTTTACTGGCAGTAAGAAGATCCCTCTGAAAATCTTCATACATATTTGGATAGCCTGAATGAACCTTTCCTTCGTTGTCCAGGTGTGTTATACCAGAAACCACTCCTATTTGTTCATGCATTTTAATGTTGTTAGAAGCTGCAATGTAACATGGCTCCTGAGGTTTAGGACACTTCCCAGCCACATCTGCCTCTTCTAAGGACTTAGATTTGCAGGAAGCTCTTGACCGTAAAGAAGTTTCAGTTGGAGATAAGTCTTCTAATTCCTTTGTATCATGCCTGAATGAAGTTCCAAGATGGGAAAAAGGTTTCCTGGGTACAGATAATGGCATGTCTGCACTACCATTTGAATTTGCTTGATCTGGATTTATCTGGCTTTCATCTGCTGTGCAATTTTTCAGGTTTGCAGGTTCTCTGTTGAGATGGTTTTGTTTGTAAGTGAAGGAAATGTCTCTAGTGTTTGTCAACTTTTGTATATTCTGTTCAATTTTGCAATTGTGTACATCCTCCTCAGCAGATACAACAATAACTGCTGTTCTGCTATTGCTATGATCTGCATCATCAAAAGCTCCCACAGTAACAAGCTTTTGCATACTCACTATCTTTCTCTCTTCTCCAAGACTCCCATTGTCATCCTCTTCATCGTCACTAAGTACTATAGTTTCAACACCATTTGTTGATTCTGAATTTTGTGCCCTGGCCAGAACCTTACTATTTTGTCTATCCAGAACATCTGCAGTTTCAGAAATCAAAGGCAAATCCTTTGAAGGACTTGTCTTGGATGTGACTATAGATTTTGAGGGGGAAAAAGATGAGGCATCTTTCATAAAATCTTTCTGTGTGTTCAATATGGTAACACAAGAACTCGATGCTAAGCCTAAATCGTGTTTGGCCCATGTGTTGATAGAATTTCGCTTGCCTTCCAAAGCTTCAATGAGTATATCTAATTCAGTTACATCATATCTATATAGGAAACACTTTCTGTTCCAGGGACATGCACAAAGTTGATTTGCATGTTCCAAACATGCAAACTTCTCTGGAGAACATTCACAACCTATTGCTGAAAAGTGCAGATCATAGTAGCATAAAAAGCACTCTCTTTCTTTCACTGCATCAAAGTTGCTATCCATCTTTGCATTCAAACAATTTCCAAGACAGGCTCTTCTCACACGTACCCTTTCCCTTTCTACACGAGCCTGAAAAAAAAAGGAATCAATATATCTAACAGTTTCAAAAGCTATGATGTCTGTTAAGTAATGCTAAGATATTTTAGCAATGCATTCATCATCTTCATGTATAAGAACCACAGGCATATATTCTTACCTTAAGAGCCTTTGTAAGCAATCCCTCTTTTCCACAGAATCCATGCCAACCTGCATTGATAGAGGTGATTCTTTTCAACATTGAAAACTCCCAGAGTATTTTTATGGCCTCCCTTGCAGTCCCTAGTAGTAGCTTATCATGTGATACAGTTGTTTTGCGGCACAACTCTTGATAAAGCTCCGTTGCATTTTGCCCATGTGGTAACCAGTCAACAGGTGCTACATTTACAGCTTCAGCACAGTTAAAACCACAGTTAAAGCCTCCATGATATGCTCGAGGAAAAGTAAGTACAAACTCCCCTGCTTGCTGGACACACCTGTAAACTGGCACACCCTCAGACTTCAAAATTGAAGGAGATAGTTGAGTCACCTGCTTCAGAAGAACACTTTGAAACATTAAAACAACACTCTTCACTCTTTCTGTCAAAGCCTCGACATCCTAAAATTTTTCAGTAGTATCCACAAGTATTCCATGAATCCTGCACATAATCTCAGTATACTACTACATCATAATTATTTATCTATGAACTCCTAATTCTTATTCTAAGACATTCTTAAATAAGAAAACAAACATAGCAAGCATACCTACTCCAATTTTAAACTGTATTTATAATTTAAGTATATTACTATTGTTGTAGACAGTAGCATCTCCTATATTTACACTGTACAGCAAGTAAACATTGCAGATGAGGTACAAATAACTAAAATGACAGTCCCTGATGGAATAAATATATCAGCATTAGCAATTGGTTTGGATGAACTATAAGTGGCTAGACAAGTAATTAACAGCTCATAAGAGTTCAACAGCATCCATGTGTTTGAATAAATTTAGAAATGTTAAGATCCATATAATTTAACTTATAAGTGATACATATAGATTACTTCCCATGTTTGTTGAATGTTCACGTCTTTCAATTTTCAATGGTAATTCGCAACTTCATGCATCTATTAGATGTTCATGTATTTCGTGGTGATTGCTAATCGATTTCCCTTCTGTCTATGGATGCTTGCTAAGTATTGTATTATTTCAGTCATGTGCCATGTCAACCAGATAGAAAGCCTGAGTACAGTGCCTGTAGCCAGATTTAGACAGTACTAACCAGCCACGGAAGTTGTAGCATCCCTGTTTAATACGTTCCAACCTAATAGGCTTTACTATTTACACTGATGGTATGACAGAATTATATGAATTATAAAAAATTGGACCTTATGAGAAAATCAAATGAGAGACATAACATGAAAACGCTTTAAAATGTGTGCCTTTATTGAAAAGGGATGCTGCTCTCATCTAAGAAAAAGACAAAAGAAATCCATAAGCAGAGGTGACAGACCCTAGGACTCAGGTTCCTGCAGTAGGATCCAGTTGGGAATCTCAATAGTTCAGTATTTCCTAATGAGAATTGTGCTTGTTCAGTGCACTACCTTGAGGCTACCATACTCTCTTTCCCAGTATTGAGAAGACAAAGAAATATTGGACATGTTCACTCTTATAGGCAGACTCTAATAAAATATGCCAATTTTCGAATAGTTGAAGTAGAATTTGAAAACCTCAACCTGAAACAGCTAGTCATGGAAATGAAGGATCATAAAAACCTATCTCTTCATCTCCCTCTTGACTATGCCACCCCACAGCAATCAGAAATTTCAAATCTCAAAAACTTGTGAGAAAAGATGCATACTCAACAAGTAATATTTCAGCAAGAAACTGAAATTCAGCAGCAAACTTTGAATTCATAGGCATACATTGTTAAAGGAAAGAAGCAGGCCTCCCCAATCATTTAGGTTGAAGAGGTTGTCCAAGCCGATATTAATGAGGAATGTCATAGGCGAGCCAAGGAACTAAATCTGAGAGTGCGCGGGCTTTCCCCTTCCTTCTCTTTAGATCTTGTTACACCATCTATTGTATGGGGTGTCCGAGGACTAGTTCATGACACATTGTAGGCTGACACCCATGGACTTTCTATGTACCAGTTGCAGATCTTGGGGCACTTTGTTATTGCAAATGTTAGTTTGTGCTACCTTCAATGCTTACCTAAACCTTGGCCAACCAAGGGGGATGGCGACATTATTATAGGATGACTTGGCAGTATCATTCTCATGCTCCTTTGCTCACTCCAGCTTATCAGATTATTGGTCATATATTGTATCATTGGTGGAGGTTGCTTCAGCAACATATTATGTGTATTCATCTTGTTGTAGGTGCTACTCCATGATTGATTTTTGGTGAAGAAATCCCATATCTCCTCACTGCATGTTCATGATATTCTTGTCATTATTTTCTCTTCATTTCATGATGGTTTCAATCCTTTCCTAGTTGTGGTGTCCTCTAGGCTCTCACTTCGTGGTGTACTTCCTAGCAATGTGTTTAGATGAATGCCCCCTTACTGTCAATTTTTAAGGCAATAAATGCATTCAATTTCAGATCTGAAAATTACTTCCAAGTGACCTCAAAGTTCAAACAGTAAACTAGGGCTGTTATCACTGAATAATTTTACACTAAAATTATGACAGAAAATTATAGCGGAAGCACAAAGACCAGAGAGAAATCATCCATACACAAGAAACACAATTTTTGTTCTGTAAAATTTTCAGATTTGGGAATTCTGAGGACAAAAACAGTCCTCCCGTCAAATTACAAATTCAGCAAAAATCCTGGAAAAACTTCCAACTTGCAAACCTGCTGCAAACCCTATCTGACGTCACCCTGCAGTTCTACTGTACGCCATGCTGACATCAGTTGTACGGTCCACATGTGCCATATGGTCTGTACAGCTCACATATGCGGCTTGTTTTCTGTGGTTGCTTCTGCTGTACGGTCACACGTGTGGTACGACTTCTTGTACGAACTGTACAGCTCCACACGTGTGGCCCTCTTCCTCGTCTCTCCTCACACGTGTGACTTCTCTTCCTTGGCTGGAAAAAAACTAAAAAGAGAAAGTCCAAAAACCCTAGATTTTCCCAAGTGAAAAATTTCCTTTGCTGAAATTGCGAACCCAATCTCCTTGGCACAAGTGCTCACTCACATATGCCAACTCCATAATGTCACAATGAGATGTGTTAAGTGTCTCCTCACATTGCCTTTCCTTTTATAGGAGTCTAATGAGTGAAGCCCCAACTCAACATACAAGGGGTTTTCACAAAATGAAAATGCAATGTGAGTGCCAACAATGATTCCCACATGCCCGACACCAAGGACAATGTGGGAACACCTCCTGATGCTACAAAACATCAACACTCCCTCTTAGCGAAGGCGGTATTCCATCCACTATAACCTGGAAGTAGATCTTGTTGAAATATTGTAACTTCGAAGAATATTCTAATTATATTTTGAGTTATTATTTTATAGATCAGATCCCCTTTTACGGATTGATCAAGTCGGGTCTTGTATAAGATCAAATCCCCTTTTGTGGATTGGACAAACTGTATTTGTATAGTGGTATTTGTGAAGTCGGCCCCTAGTAATTATAAAGTAGTTTTAGCCACTTCTAGGAGAAGTCGGCTCAACCAAGTGAAGAGACACAACCCTAGCACCATCTCACACTTGTATTTATATGTGAGGCTAGTGTCTCATTTACACACACTCACTCACTCATCTAGTGCGCATATCCTGAAGGCAGTTGCAGTTGCAGGAGGAAGGAGAAGAGAGGCGCATGCTCAGTCTTGGTTTGTCTTTGGTGTTTTGGTCTTAGTCTTGGCATTGTATTGGCAATCTATTATTGAGGAAGTTTTTGTTGGGTTTTCTCCCCCATGAGGGTTTCCCAGGATAAAATGTTGCGTACCTTGTGATTGTGTTTTTTCCAGTGATCCTCTTTATACTATTGTTTTGAAAATGCATTGAATGCTCATGTAATTTGGAAATAACCTAATAACAACACTAAAAACTTAACATGGTATCAGAGCTTGACTAAATAGAGCATCTTTCACTGGGTATCTAGACGTCACCGTTGTTGTACAAGAAAATTAGGGCTTTTTACTGAAGAGGAATTTTTGACCAAAAACCACCTTGGGAAGTGCACCCTGCCCTAGTGCATCTTTTGACAGCTTGAGCAAACTTTTTCAGTGGCTGGATTCTCCAAAAAGTCAAACCCTAGTTTTGACTGGTACCAGAAAACTAGAAAACTAGGAAACCAGAACCAGTACCAGAAGCATCAGTCCAAAAGTGCGCAAGTCCAGTTTCAGAAGGTAAAACTTGGATTTTTCAAAAACAATCAGCTTTAGCAAACTCGCCTCATCCTAGCGCATCTCCTAGTAAGCTCAGTTTCATTTTTTAGCACTTTCATTTTCTGGTCATTTTCTTAGCTCTAGGTCAAGATGTCTACAAGCACCAAGCTTGTTGACAAGTTAGAAGGTGTGGAAAAATTTCGTGCCTGGAAGTACAAAATTGGACTCGTTCTTGAAGAGAATGACCTTGCAAAATTCATAAAAGAAAATGTACTTGAACACGAAGAAAATGCAGCCAAAGATAAGTACAAGGATATGATTAAGACTAAAAGAATAATTGTAGATTCCATTAAAGACCACTTGATCCCTCAATTGTGTTCTAAGAATACTCCAAAAGATATGTTTGATGCCCTAACTAGAATGTATGAAGGAACATCAACCGAAAGATGAACTTGAGAACCCAACTCAAGAATACAAAGATGCAAAAAGGAAAAATAGTTCAAGACTATTTCTCTAGGGTTTCTCAATTCAAGGAACAGTTAGAGGCAATTGGAGACAACTTAGATGAAGATAAACTCGTGATGACAACTCTTAATGGTCTCACAAGACCTTGGGATGACTTCATCCAAACTATTTGTGTAAGAAAAGAGAAACTCCAATTTGACAGTTTATGGGAAGAATGTGTTTAAGAAGAAGCAAGAGTGGTGAACCGAGAAATCGTCCTATTAAGAGATGAAGATCAAGCCCTAACTGCTCATGCTAAGGGTGGAAAGGAAAAGTCTCATTTTCAAAAGGAGACTCAATTTCATAAAGAGTCTCACTCTCCGAAGAGATTCCAGAAATATCATAAAGGTCAAAGAAGGCAAAAAGATTTCTCCTCCTACCAATGTTATCGTTGTGATAGATGGGACACATTGCTAAAAATTGTCCTGCTAGAAGGGAAAAATACAAGAAGAGAAATAACAAAAGACATCATGCCCATGCAGTTGAAGATGATGAGCCACCCAACAAGTTAGCTAAAGAAGAGATTGAAGAATATGTTTTGTTTTCTGGTCTCTCGGGATTTGTGACACCTGGAGAGGATACTTGGCTCATAGATAGTGGTGCCTCTAAGCACATGACAGCTCAGAAGAACACTCTCTCCAGACTTATAGAGAAGGACTCCCCCCAGAAAGTTTAACTGGGAGATGATTATCAGTACCCAATCAAAGGAATGGGAGAAGCCACCTACAAACTTGATTCAGGAACTCTGATGAGAATGAAGGATGTACTCTATGTACCAGGTTTGAAAAAGAACTTACTTTCTATTTCAGCCCTAGATAAGAAATGTTCCAGGGCTGCATTCATAGATGGTGAAGTTCTTATGTGGTTTAAAGGAAAAACTATAGAAGATGCAGTTGTTATTGGAATAGAAGAAGGTGGTTTGTACAAGTTAAAGGGTCACTCAGATGTAGCCTTGACTCACTCTACTAAAAGTCCTTGTGAACTATGGCATAGAAGAATAGATCACATCAACTAGTAAGCAAGGTAGTTACAAGTTTACCAGAACTAAAGGTTGATCATGAAGGTGTATGCAAGGGATGTGCACAAAGAAAGAACATAAAGAATCCTTTTCCAAAGAGCGACAGTAAAGCAGAAGGAATTTTGGAACTTGTCTACTCAGATGTATGTGTTCCAATGCCATCAACCTCTCTAAGCAGGTATGTATACTATGTATCATTTATTGATGATTACTCTCGTAAAACTTGGGTTTATTTCTTGAAGTCAAAAGATGAAGTACTTGGAAAGTTCAAGGAATTCAAAGCCTTGGTAGAAAACCTCTCCGAAAGGAAAATCAAAATACTCAAGTCAGACAATGGAGGAGAGTACACTTCAAATGAATTTCGAAGCTTTTGCAGAGATGCTGGTGTTAAATTTGGCAACATTGATAGTCATTCTCCAATGAGAGGCCATATGGGCCACCCTGAGGCTAGCCAGGGAGATTTGGAGAACCAACCAATCTTGTGAGGTATTGACAAAAGCCAGGGGGAACATACAACCTCTGTGAGTCAAACCAAAAGCCAGGATGAACGAGATGCTATGTAAGTCTAATGCAAAAGTCAGGGGGAACGTACAACCTATGTGAGCATAGACAGTCTAGTGCAAAATTCAGGGGGAACGTACAACCTCTGTGAGCATAGACAGATTAGTGCAAAAGTCAAGGGGAACATACAACCTCTGTGAGCCTAGTCAAGCCTTGTGAGCCATGAGCAAAAATCAAAGAATCTAGCAAAATTTAGATTGAATATAAAATTCCTATGAGCTAGAAACAAACGATATTCCTAATATTGCAAATGATATAAATGTATTGATCTAGTGCGTTGGCACGTGTAACATTATCCACCATGAAGAGTCGAGTTGTAACTGAAGTCTCAAGTCTAGTTCTATTTTCGAACTAAAGTGTAACGTTGAGTTGTAACTAAAGTCTCAAGTCTAGTTCTATTTTCTAACTAAAGTGTAATGTTGAGTTGTAATTGAAGTCTCAAGTCTAGTTCTATTTTCGAACTAAAGTGTAATGCTGAGTTAAGTCAAGCATGCTTTCACACTTCTATTTTGAGCCCTCTCCTCCTCTTCACTCCTTTATAAGCAGAGGTCGACCCCTCTCTTCTACACAGTTCTATGTAGGTCAAGGGTGAGGAAAATAGAGGAGAATATCAATGTTGTAGAGACAACATATAGAGGCAGCAAATCAGTGCGGCATATCAGCATATTAGAGGCACATATAGAGGCAACAAACAGTGCTGTAGAGACAGCATATAGAGCCAGCAAATCAGTGCTGCATATCAGCATATTAGAGGTGCATATAGAGGCAGCAAACAGTGTTGTAGAGACGACATATAGAGGCAGAAAATCAGTGTTGCATATCAGCATATTAGAGGCGCATATAGAGGCAGCAAACAATGCTGTAAGAGTCAGCATATCAGTCCTATAAAGGGACAGCATATCAGTGCTAAACAGGACAGTATATCAGTCCTATACAGGACAGCATATCAGTCAATCAGAGGCAGCAACAACAGCCCATATCAGAGCTGACATATCAGTTCATAAGAGGCAGCATATCTCAGTCTTTGAAGGCAACTCGGATACATATATATATCAGCAAGGTCTCTTAAGTCTCTGTCAGGTCAGAGTCAACTTGGCAAGCTCTTTAAGAGCAGAGTTTTCATGGTGGATGTTTGTAAGTGATCTTACATTATTAATGCACTAAAGGAATATCGTTTGTTAGGGTTTTTCTCCCTGTACTGGGTTTCCCCAAGGTATATGTGTTGTTGATGTGCATGCTTACGTATCTACATGATTATTGTTATTCAGTTATGATTCTATATTGTTGAAATGTTTTAAGATGGAATCAAAGTGTTGAAGAATTCAAAGAAATAATCCGCTTAAGAAATCAAGCTCAAAATTTAACATGGTATCAGAGCTTAGGGTGTGATAAGTTTGTTGAAGTGCAGCAGCATGTACACACAGATCCAAGCGAGCTTGATTAAGTTTCCAGTGTGAGGTTCATGGCATCCTCCATTTCAGTCAGGGCCGAGGATAGGCTCGAAGGAGCTTCCAACTTCAATGTGTGGAAGCTCCGAATAACAAATATTTTGCAGGAGCATGATCTTGAGCAGTATGTGACCACAGTGGTGGAGGAACCCAATACTAATGCAAGAAGATCGGCCTTCACGAAGAGTCAAGCAAAGGCCAAGCGAATCATCTTTGACTCGGTCAAAGACAGTATAATGCTGACAATGACTTCGTTAATGACTGCCAAGGACTATATGGATACCTTGGTGAATATGTATGAGAAACAAGCTCCAAGTCAGAAGAGGACACTTAAGCACAAGCTTAAGTATTTGAAGATGGAGAAAGGTGAATCAGTAGCATCTTTCGGTTCCAGGATAGCCCAGATCAGAGATCAGCTTTTGGTCACAGGGGTGACAGTGGACGATGATGATTTAGTGCAGGCCATATTTGATGGTCTTCCTTCTTCATGGGAGACCTTCTTATCCAGTGTAAGTGGGAGAGAGATTCAACCCACGTTTGAGAGGTTATGGCATGATTGCCTCCAGGAGGAGAGTCTCGGTGCTACCAGGAGCGAGCCAACGAAAGAAGAGCATTCATCTTTAGCATCAAGATTCAAGGGAAAGAAGAAAGACACTTTCCAGAAAGGCTCTCAAAGGAAGCCAAACACCAAAGGTACGTTCAAAGGCAAAAGTATTGATACATCTAAGATTAAATGTTTTAGTTGCAATAAGTTGGGTCATTTTGCTAGAGACTGCTGGTTTAGAAAGAAAAATCAAAGGAAAGGGATACATCATGCCTCAACTGTTGAGGATGATGAATCCAAAAGAAAACAAAAAAGTCCTTCTAATGAGAAAGAAAATAGAAAAGAATATTACTTGGTTTTTTCCTTATCCAGTTCATTTTTCACAGGGCCGAAAACTTGGTTAGTAGACAGTGGTGCATCAAACCACATGACAGGGTACAAGGAGATCCTCTCAGATTTCAAGACAAAGTCTTTTGCAGAGCAGGTTGAGCTTGGGGATGACAAATGTTACAAGATAGAGGGAGTAGGCTATATCTCCTTCAGATTGGAATCTGGGGCTAGACTTCATGTTGATGAAGTATTATATGTTCCAGGGCTCAAGAAGAATCTACTATCAGTTGCAACCCTTGAGGACAAGGGATATTGGGTGATCTTCAAGGACAGGAAGGCACTAC